>PVJD01010175.1:0-55874 GCA_004026545.1 Mormoops blainvillei
GGGGGGAGAGAGAGAGAATGAGTGTGTGAGTGTAGTAGCTGAATTGTTGAAGGGGAGATAATGTGCTCTGACCAGTTGTTATGACACTGGCCTAGAGATAATACTTTGACCTCACTCTTATTTGCCTCAGATTCATTGCAAAATTTGTCTCCAAGGAACATCCTTATTAATATGACGAAGTGAATTTTTCTTTAAAAATCCCACAAGCAATTTAAGTCATTATTGGACTAGCAAGCACATTGCCAAATTACACATAGATTGCTAACTTGATTATGTTTCTGGGAATTATCCATTTTCTGGATTATTTGCCAGAAAAAGAAAAGTACTGTCTGTTGGCCACCCACTCTCCATTCCCCTCCCCAGCCTCCTGAGGGGGCCCTGGTCTTCATGATACAATGCAGTCTTCCTAGAACAATGCCTTACCCACTCCCTCTCTTGGCCTGGGAGATGGAAATTTGGGGGAATAGAGGAAAATGGTTACAAAAGGCTCTCACTGTCCTTCCTCTGACGCATTCTGGGTGCTGAGTCTGGGGGGAAAGGGTGCTGTTCGTGTGGAAAGGTTTTGGATGTGTGAACGAGGCCAGGGCGAGATCCAGGGGCAAGGCTGCAGAAGTTGGCTGCTGAGGCCGGCTCTGACGCAGAGGCGGCGGTGCTCCCTGAGTTTCTTCAAGGCCCAGCCCAGCTCGCCAGAGCAGGAAAGCGCAGAGAAATTCTGTGCAGGGGGCCTACTCAAGAAAAACGAAAGGATTTGCATTTAGCTTGAGAGTGTCCCCTGGAACATGTGGGCAGCTGTGTTTAGTTGGACTTGAACCAGACCTGGTTGAAAGATTGAACTAAAATTTCCCCTCCCATTCGTGAGTTCCTGGACAGACAGTATCTAGACAGACACTGAACAGCCATGTGTCAAGGAGGACAGCATTCTCCCCGGGCTTACCAGTTAGGCCAAAGTTTATTTGCTTAGGGCCCCCCTTTGCTTTTCTGTGTCTCCCTTATGAGGGGGTTCTAGCACAGTGGTTAAGGTCATGGGTCTTAGTGTTCGCTTCAGCTTATGCCCTGGCCTCTGACACTTACTGTGGGACTGTAGGCAAGTTACTTAACATCTCTGTGCCTCCATTTTCTCAAATGTAAAATGGGGATAATAATTGTTCTTATTTCATAGAGTAGTTGTGTAAGTGAAATTGAGATTATACATGTAAGGCTCTTAGAACAGTACGTTGCATTAGAGAATTCATTTAAAAAACATACATGGAACGATATACGATGAGTACACTGCTAGGTGCTGAGGGCAGGAGAACGGTGAAGAAGAGCTGGTTCTGGTCCTCACACAACTTGTGTTCCAGTATATTTGGGGTGGGAGGCAGAATAATGCACCCCACCCCCCAAAGATGTCCCTTATCTAATTCCTGGAACTTGTGAATATGTTATATTACATGACAAGGGGGAATTAAGGCTGCAGGTGAAATCACAGTTGCTAATCTGCTGACTTTAAAATAGAGAGAGTGTGTCCTGGATTAGCCAGGGGGGCCCAACGCAATCACAAAGGTCCTTAAAATATGGAAGAAAGAGGCATTAGAGTGCAGGTCAGAGCGATAGCACTGGAGAAGAACCCGACATACTGTTGTTGACTTTGAAGATGGAAGGGGGACACGGGCCAAGGATTGCAGGTGGCCGCTGCAAAGTGGGAAAGATGCGGAAATGAATTCTCCCCTAGAGCCTTCAGGAGGAACACAGCCCACTGACACCGTGAGTTAGCCCAGTGAGACCCATTTCAGACTTGTGGCCTCCAGAGCTATAAGATGATAAATTTGTGTCGTTTAAGCCACCAAGATTGTAATAATTTGTTACAACAGCAATAGGAAACTAATACTAGTACAGATAGGAAAGAAGTCAACAAATGAATATATAAATACTTTTAGGTACTAAGTACTGGGAAGGCAGTGAACAGGATAAAGGGAGGGAGATGATGGAGGTGGGGGTTCTTTTAGCTGGTCAGGGAAGCCATCTCTGGGGAGATGACATCTGAGAAGAGTCTTGAATGAAATGAGAGGACAAGCCATGGGCCGGCATTCCAGGCAGGGAGAATAGAGCCCACAAAGGCCATAAGGATTTGAGTTGGAGGAGGGTCAGTGTGGCTAAGGCGTAATGGGCAAGTGGAAAATAGTACATGAGATCAGACAGACAGAAGTCAGGTCCACAAAGCCTTGGGGAGTTCAGATGTTAAGACAAGAAGTTTGGATTCTCTTCCCACTGTGATTAGGAAGCACTGGGAAAGAACTGTGGAAGAGAGGTGATTTGAACTGATTTATGTTTTACAAAGCTCACTCAGACTGCCATGTAGGAAATAAATGAGAGAGAGAGTGGAAGTAACGTGTGAAATGTAGGAGGGTAGTATGAAAAAACATTGGCTAGCCTTACCTGGCGGTGACACAGCTAATGAGGAGGTAGATTCTAGACACATCCTGGTGGTTAGAACTGCCTGGGCTTTATGATGGTTTGAATATGGGGTCGTAGGGAAGGAAACAAATCAAGGATTGCTCCTAGGTTTGGGCTGGAGCAGCTGGGTAATGGACATGTCATTTACTTACATGAAGAAGACAGAGAACAGGTTTGGGAGGTAATAATCCAGAATGTTCACCTAATAAATACTTAACAATTATTATCAGTATCTGCTGCCCCTGACGCACTGGCCCGTTGTTATTTCCTGTCGCTCCGTCTAATGCTAATATCTTCCATCTGGGACTTCTCCCTTCCACTCTACTGTCAAGGGTTCAATTCATATCTATCCTTCGAGGCCCATCTCCAAAGTCACCTCTTCTCTACTTCTGCTATAGGAGAGATCTCTCTTCCCTTTGACTCCACTGAGGCTACTGTTTAAGTCTCTTTAACAGTTTGCTTTTGGACTTCATTTATGTAAGTACCTTATCCTTCCTACCTGATGGTAACCTCCTTGAAGGTGAGGATGTACATTCCTCTTTTTGAATTCTCTGCTGCATAGTGGCTTGGACATAGGAGGTGCCCGATAAATGTTTGGCGAATGGTATTAAGTATTCCAGGGAGGACTGTATTGAGTGGGGCAGTTGAACCACGTGTTCTCTAAGGGCAGCTTCTGTTCTAAGATTCCACGATTTATTTGATTGCAGGCTAGTTGTCTCCACTACGTTGAGGGCCAGGGTTCCGCACTTGATTGGGGAATGCATGGAGAATATAATCTACCTTCAGTGCCATCCCAAGGAACACTTTAATTGGGAAGGAAATATTGGGTTTGTAGATGCATACAAAGATGGTTTTCTGATGCCAAATATACATGGTTTCAGATTGTGTACAGTTTTATACTCTCCATCCTTTCTTTCTGCCCCTGCCCCTCTCCATTTACTAAGGACAACCTTACAACAGGTCAATAACAGGAAATGATGGTAGAATGCCAATAGGCTGTATTGCCTTCAATTATTCCATTTCCACAACTGTGCAAGAGTCTCACGTGTACTGTATATTTAATGACTTAATTTTGGCAGCACACATATGTATCTATTTCTAATGCCGAGGTAGATTCATATTCAAAAATGGCTTAATGAAACATGCAATTAAGTGAAGTTGTGCTAGCAATAATCTGTATTTTTACTTTTATCCATATATCAGTTTTTGCTACATGATACATAATCCCACAAGATAGTGGCTTGACATAACAATCGCTAATTTAATTCTTAATTTTGTAGTTTGACAGTTTGGAGTGGAATAGCTGGGTAGGTCTGAGCTGGGCTGGCTTGGCTGATCTTGGCTGAGTTCACTTATGTGTCTGCAATCAGCAGGTGGGTTGGTTAGGGCTGGATGGTTTGATGGCTAAGTAGACATGATTGGGAAAACTAAGTCACTCTCCCCAGGGTCTCGACTCCTCCTTAGGCTGGCCTGGGTTTCTTTATATGGTGGTAGCAGGATTCCACAAGTAAGAAAGTAATTAAGCAAAGCCTCTTGAGGCCCAGGCTCTGAACTTTTCAAAATTGCATCTGCCACATTCTATTGCCCAAAGCAAGTTAGAAGGTCAGCTCATATTCAAGGCGGGGAACAATTGCCTCTTGATGGAAGGTGAGGCAAAGTTGCATTGCCCAGGCTGTAGATACAGGGAGGGGTGAAAAATCATGGCCACTTTTTGCAATCTGGCATAGTTAGAGTGCTTTTTGGCTTAAGTAACAGAAAATTTAACTCTAAGTTGCTTAAATAGTAAAGACACATTATCTCAGAAAATAAAAACTATAGCAGAAAAACGATTACAGGCTTATCTCAATTGCTTCGTAATGCCATCGTGGTCCTAGGTTTTCTCTTACTCTACTTTCCACTCTGCCATTCCCAGCATATTCCTTTTCGTTCACATTTCACATGATGTCCGTAAAGTTTCAGGCTTTATTTATAGGTGACAAAGTCCAGAGGAGAAAAATGCAATATCTTTGTCTTGTGTCTTCTTTTAGAAATGAGGGGAATCTACTCAGAAGCCCTTGCAGTCTTCTCATTGGGTCTCATTAGATCACCTGTATGTGCTTGAGGCTAAATAGATTGAAAAGCTCCGCTTGCCAACTTCCTACTACTAGCTTTTGAGGTAGGAAGATGGGAATTAGAGGTGGTGAGTTATGCACACATTTTCTTCAAGAAATATAGCAGTTTAGGAATATTGAATGTAGGGCGAATCGTTTCTACCCAGAGAGTAGTGTTCAGTATATCCTTCTGGGTATGTCTACCATTTGCAGTAATTTCTTTAACAGTAATAACAGCAATAACAACAACAGATGATGAACACCTATGTGAACATAAAACTAATTCAGTGGGTATACGGTGATGTCTTTGGGTCATGGAATCTCAAGTAAGTTAGAACAAATAATTTTTAAAAATTTCCTGTTATGTGATTCTTATTTTGACTACTTATATTTACTTCTTGAGCCACGGAATAGAAAGTATATTTCTTTAAATCTTAAAGGCCACTAAAGAGGCCTGAGTTTAATAGTCTTAAACAATCAAATAAAGAGTTAAAGGATGAAAAAACAGCCACCAGCTAGGAAACATTAAGCTTTTGTTTTCAGAGTACATTTGTCCTTAATTTAATTGTCTTACAAGATCTATTAGTTCTCCCCTCTTTAAAATTTGACCTGGAGTGACATATATGGCAAATGCAAGTATTGTTTTTCTAGAAAGTCTCAAGTAAAATGTGCCTCTCCTTTAACTTTTCTCCATAAATAAAATGTCTTATAAAAAGGCCATCACCTTAGCAACTGTCAACTGAATTAGCTTTATAAAGACAAAGTAACACTGCAAGTAAAGCTACTGATAGGGCTGAGTAACTTTTTTTTTCCCATTCAAGAAAATGAAATTTTTTAAAAAAGTAACTTCTGACCGTGATTTGAGATTAAACTATACAAATGTAAAGGAAACACAGTTTAAATTAAAAAAGGAGAAGTTACCCTGAAAGGCAAGCTTGAGCATTGCATTGTTCTAGTTTCCTTCCACTCATGATTTGTTTGAGTATCTATTTTCTCTCCTTGTTAAACTGCTTACACTTCAAAAGCTTTTCCTCTTTCTTTAAGTATCACTATTAAAGAGCTATCAGCCAGTGTGTAGAGAATTTTACATTCTGAGTTTCTTTTATATATTCTTAATCCTTTGGTGGGTTTTTCATTAGCATGCTCTGTGGGTGTGGGGGTTTTGGGGCTGTGAGCCTTCTTGACTATAATAACTTACATATCTATTGACAGGACTTTCAAAGGAAAACCACATAATTTTAGGAAAGAATTAACAACATGGAAATTGGTCAATGCCCAAATGGTGTTGATAAATATATAAATTAAAAATAAAATTGACAAAATATACTCTTTTCTTGAGTCACAGATTGCAGAGGTGATGTAGTGTAGACATTAAGGTATGATGCTGGTTAGTAAGAAATTTGGGGTGAATTTCACCTTTATTTTCTAAGAACAAAAAAACTGTGCTAAGAAACATAAAATCATTTTTTGCACCTACCCTCAATACATAGGCATGGAAGAAGGCCTGAGGAAACTGCCCCCAAACTGTGTTAACTGATTATCTCTGAGGGGGTTTCTTTTGGGGGGCATTTCCCCATTGTGCTTAGTTTTGGCAGAGAGCCTTGCCCTAATTGTCTTTTTTTTTTTTTAAAGATTTTATTTATTAATTTTTAGAGGAGGGGAGGGAGGGAGAAAGAGAGGGAGAGAAACATCAGTGCATGGTTGCCTCTCATGTACCCCCTACTGGGGACCTGGCCCACAACCCAGGCATGTGCCCTGACTGGGAATTGAGCCAGCAACCCCTTGGTTCATAGGCCGACACTCAGTCCACTGAGCCACATTAACCAGGGCTGCCCTAGATGTCCTTGTGAGCTGAAAGGGGATCCCCTTCCTTTCTCATCCTACTAACTAGGGTGTGGTCACACGAAGTAGGCTTAGGCTCTGTCGCTTCCCCTACAGCCCAAAACTTGGGTGTGTGACACAGGACTAAGTAAGGTGAAGCATCTAGGGTGTTAAGGTGTAAAATTTAAGGAGGCACTTATTCTTAGAGTCATCCTAGTGCTCATCTGCATTTGTATGATACGGAGAGTAAGTGCCCCCTTAAATATGGTGCCTTAAGCTCCTGGCTTGTTTCCCCAACTCCCAGCTGCTGTATGATATTTGAACAGTCAGTAAGCAGGCCATCACAGTGGGGATGGAGGTGATGACAGTGGAAGGAGGGCAGGGGTAGTACTAATGGCAGCAGAAACAGCGATGATGGGGGCAGTGGCTGTAGCGCTGTTGATTTCAATGGTGGCGTGAGCTTGCCTCCGGTTCCAATGGAAAACCTCCTCGTTCTCCTGCCCTTGGCTTTGTTAGCTCCTTTCCTCCATAATCCTGCCAACGCATGCCTTTTCAGCAGAGTTGGTCACTGTTGCTTACGACCAAGAACCCTGGCTAATGGGTCTGTGAGCAGTTTATCTTTGCTCTCCTTTATCCTTTTCCGTGTCATCGCTTTTCACATGTTTATAAGCAGGATATGTTTTCATGCAAGGCCAAATATTTTTTTATCACCGTCATATGTCATCAAGTAGACTGAAGTTTTCGGGGTGGGCTCCAGACTGAGTTTCTTCAGTAATTCAATGACATTGGCATCAAGGATCTAGATTCTTTCCCTCTTTCCACAGTTCTGTGGTCGATCTTTACCCTCAGGGTAATGACGGCCTGACTGTAGCCATTCCCAGAGTTACACGCAGAAGTGACAATGTCTAGAGGAAAAAGAGAAAGGGTCTTTTCTTATGAGTCTTTCTTAAGAATGAGGAAGAATTTACCAGGAGCCCCGCCACAGACTTCACTCTCATTTTATTAGCCAAAATTGGGTCACGTGCCTAAGCCTGACCTAGCCCTGACAAGGGCAAGTTTTCCCTTAGACCATGCCAACTCATCCCCAGAGCCGAGGTCAATTCCCCTGAGGTACAGAACACTGTCCAGGAGTGGGGGGCATCTGAGTTACACTGTATTTCTCTTAGGAAAGAAGAAAAATGGAATGGAGGCTGGACGGTCAGTTTGCAGGATCCATAATTCATTTTGGTTGCCTGCCGAGTGTTTCCGTTCACTTTTGGGTGTGTGGCTGCAGCCTGAATATTAATGTATACAATGCGCTTTCTTAGGCAGCTGTTAGTCTTATCTTCTGATGCCAGTTTTAAAATGCTGACAAGATCATAGGAAAACTATGATGCCAAAGTGGAAAATGGTACGGTGTCCCCCCAAAATTAAGCAAAATTGCCATAGGATTCAGGAATTCCACTCCTAGGTATATACCCCAAAGAACTGAAAGCAGGGATTCAAACAAATATTTGCACACTCACGTTCATAGCAGTATTTTTCACAAAAGCCGAAAGGTAGAAACAACTGAAATGTTTACTGACAGATGAATGGAGAAATAAGATGTGTCAGATGCATACAGTGGAATATTATTCAGCCTTGAAATCTGATACACGCTAAAACATGGATGAACCCAGAAGACTACTTGAAGTGAAATAAGCCAGTCACAAAAGGACAAGTCACATATAATTCCACTCCCGTGGGTTACTTGCAGTAGTCAAATTCAGAGACACAAAGTGGACAGAAAGTAGATCATTATATGGTAGTTGTCAGGGGCTAGAAGAAGGGTGAAAATGGGAGCTATTTTTTAATGTGTACAAAGTCTCAGTTTTGCAAGATGAAAAAAGCTCTGCACAATGACATAAATGCACTTAATGTTGTTGAACTATTCAATTAAAAATGATTAAAATGGTAAAATTTATGTCATGTGTATTTCACCAGAATTTTAAAAAACCATGAATTTTTTTTTTTTAAAGCCCATTGTGAGGGTTAATTTTATATGTCAACTGGGTTAGACTATGATACCAATTTTTTGGTCAAATGTCCATCTAGCTATTGCGGTGAAGGTATTTTTTGAATCCAATTAATGTTTAAATCAGTAGTCTTTGGTTCTAACTCTCTGGAAAAATACACCTATATTTTCCATGAACATTATATGGTATTTCCAGAAACTTTGTAATTAAAAACATATCTTTGTAAGCAGCAAATGTGGGAAACCTGAAGACCCAAAGTTGTCAGTCACAGCAGCCCTGGACAAAAGTCCGTGGAATGGGTGAAAGTTGTATAGGGTAGAGGAGGAAGTGTGTGGGTTGGGAAAACCCCACAGAGCTTTCTCCCGGGCCTGGAATTCCCTTCCCATACTAATCCCCTACTGTGTTCTTTATGAAGCCACTCAAAACAATAGCTGGTATGACAAGCACTTAAAAATGTTAGCAGCTTTTATCATTATTTTAGAGGAAGATGTGTCTTCCCCTTTTATAATGTTTCCTTTTATGTGGAGGAAGCTCCAGAAGGAGTAATCTGGCCTTTCCCACCTCTCTCTATTTGCAGATGGCCTAGTTTAGAAGAAGAAACAGAGTGTATGAGTCTCTTAGGGATGCTGTAACAAATTGGCACACGCTGGGTGACTAAAACCATAGAAATCGATTCTGTTGCAATGCTGGAGGCCAGAAGTCTAAAATCGAGGTTTGGACAGGGTTGGTTCCTTTTGGAGTTTCTGAGGAAGAATCCGTTGCCTGTGATTTTTGGTGGTCCTCGGTTTGTAGAAGCATCACTCTAATCTGTCCTCCTCTGCCTACAACTCCATGTGACTTTTTCCTCTCTGTCTTCTGCCCTTTCCTTCTAAGAACACTTGCTGCTTGATTTAGGGCTACCTCAGTATCCTTAAGTTAATTGAATCTGCAAAGAAGCCCATTCCCCTCAAATCATGTCACAGTCCCAGATGCTGGGTGGGCATGTCTTTTGGGGGCTACTATGCAATTCACAGCACCAAGTCTGTGTATTCTAGCCTCTTCCTTTCCTTTTTCTTCTTGGGGCGAGTCTGCCTGCTGAGAGTATGAATTCTGCTCTGATTCTTCTGTCGCAGGTTTTGCAGGAGTCTTGGGCTCCTTCAGAACCCCTGCCACAGCCATACGATCTCTGTGACTGCATATGTAAATCAGTGTAATTCTGGGCTCAGAATTGGAAACCCACTTACCTGCAGCCATGAAGCCTTATTCTTCAATATCGACGCTAATTTGGCTTCTCATCTGCTCTATTCTATCTCATTTCTCAATTAGTTTAGAATTCAGGAATGGGAGAAAGGTGCCCTTTTCCCAGCTCCCTTGAAAATTCAATTAATATTACTTAAGGCTCAGCTCAAATGTCAGCAACTGTCTAAATTCTTCCCTGGCTCTCGCAGGCAGAATTAGCCTTCTCTTCTAGGCCTCCGCACTCCTTCATTATCCTGCTAGTACTTTCGAGGTGGGGGGGGGATTACAGTTAATTCACAGGCTGTCTCCCTCCTGCCCGAGTCCCTTCCCGTCTGGCCTATGAATCAATGACTGGGACAAGCAGGAGCTATATTTTGACAACCAAGGTATCCTCCAAAGGTTACACAGCACAGGGCACACGATCAGCCACCGTGTACTCGGTTATTCTGTCATGCTTTTGATTTCATTGTCACCTTTGTTTTCTTTGCTTTTTTCCTGGAATTGGGATCCAAAGTACCTTGAACTTTTGTCAAATCAATTTAAGGGCTTTGCCTACTAAGAAAGGTGGTCTTTTGTACTGTTCTGTATATCTTATAATTGATCATTAAAAAAAAATCTTTGGAAGGTTGAGAAATACAAAAGAAATGCATAATAAAGATCATAAAACTCACACGTTGCTCCACTATCCAGAGTCCCTGCCAACTTATCTCTCCAGTTTTTATTCTCTCTTAATTCCCTAGGTTAGTGTATAATTCACTCACTAATATGACTATCTAACTTGTGTCTGATTTTTACTTAACATTGTAGGAGTGAGCATTTTCCCTTGCATGCTACACTCTCCAAACCATGATTCCTTCCCAAGGTTCTATAATATTCCTTCTTATAAATATGATTTATTCAACTATTTTCTTCTTATAAGGGCATTCAAGTTGTTTTTAAGGGTTTTTTTTATTAAAATAACTTTTAAAAGATATATTGTAAAAATATCCATCAAAACTCTGGCATTGTTTGTAGCAATGCTTAGCAGTTGACACAGCTACGCTCAGTATGGCAACAATAAATACCGTGGGACATTGTCCTGCAGCAAAGTCAATTGGTAGGATCACCAGCCCGAACCACATCCCCGGTGTGAAGCAAGTTGCTGTGGATAGTGCTCTATGCTTGAGTTCACATGGTGGAAACCAGAGAGCCCTGCTTCCCTAGCTACAGAGGATTGAACTGAAAATTGATGCCTGACCCAAAGACACCATACATGGGATGTCCAGTAGCCAATGAGATGGGCTGATGCAAGAGCTTCACCCAACATGGTCACTGTGTCCTAGATGACAACTGGCCAATCCAACAAAGCCTCTTTCACATAATTTGAGACTGGTCGGGGGTCACAGTCAAAAGGTTGAGCAGAGATGGGCGGATACCCTGAGAGAAGTCAGAATGCAGAAGCAACGAAGCCGAGAAAAGACACGCAGAGAGAGAGGATCTGGCGGCGTGAGCAGAGAGAGCAGAGGCAGAGTGTAGCTGAGTCATCATACTGGCAGAGCACTGGAGAGGGAGCAACAGATGCCTCCTGCTGAAGCAATGTCAAGAAAAACAGGTGGCTGGAGGTATCCTGTGTCTTGACTGACATGCCCAGCTCCGCCAAGCAGCTGCTAGAACTGCTTCCTGCTTTTCCCTACTCCCTCGGGTACCCTTACAGTGAACCACACGAACCCAGGTAACCAGAGCACCTCTCTTTTCCTGGCAACCCTGGCAGCCTAATCAACACCATGTAATATTCATATCTCTATCCTGGCACGTATCAGGTGGCGTTATGATGATTTGTTTTTATGATTCTCCCTGACCAGGCTCCTTGAGGTCAAGGACTCTGTTCGATGCCTTTTCAAAAAATACCCACAACAACTGGGACAGTGCATTAACACATAGTAGGTACTTAATAATTGTTTAATAACTAAGAGCTCAGTTAGAGCGTTTTTCTCCAAAGGAGGTGACTTTTTGGTTTTTTGTTTTGTTTGCTGCACATAAATGGCATAAAACCTTTTACTCTCATGAATTTTATTTGAAACAATGCCCCCTTTAATTTTGTTGTAAATAAAACAAATTTAAAAATATATTAATTGACCAAGCATTGATTGAATCCTGCCTCATATCAGGCATCACACTAAGCTCTTTGATATACATTGTACTAGGCTATATGGGGAGAAGACACATGATAAGACAGAGCCCCAGGCCCTACGGGGCTTTCAGCCTAGGAAAGGAAGTGTGCCACCCATACTGAAAAAATAAACCATATAGAGTGGCTGCAGTGGTGTGGAGAAGTGAGGGACTGGGTTGCTGAAATGTGATTTCTGAAAAGATACTGGCAAGTTGCATCTAAAAGCACCAGCTATTAAGGAGATAGCAATATCTTTTAAAGCAGTGGTTAATAATACTCTACACTGTTAGTTTAATAGGGCATGATCTTCGAACTTCAGACTTTTCCAAGTTATTTGGCAGGTAATAGGTTTTGAGCTCCAGAATTTACTTTTTCCTGGTAACATTTATCCACTTCTGAAGGCAAGGTATTGTTATCACTATTTCAACTGAGACAAGAAATCACTAATTATTTTTTCCAAACGGATACTGAGCAAAATAGAGCTTTGATATAACAAGAGTTACATCAGCTGGCTGATGTTTTTGAATAAGCTGGATGAGTCCGACTTGGCAATGTGAGGTCACAATGTCACATGCTTGCAGTTGCTGATAATATGCCAGCAGTTAAGTCGAAACTTAAAATTGTGACTCAAATCACAAAATATTTATTTTATGGTATTCAAATTTTGAGCCCTTGTCACTGAAATAGCTGGGCTTTTTAAAAAATGGTGTTGTTGAACTTCCCATCATATACCACAGATACATTGGAAAAGCACCTTCCAGTGAGTACTTACTTTAACAGAGAAACCTCTTCGTGCTTTATGTGCTTAAACTTTGAAATCACACTTCCTATTACTCAAACTTTTGGCCTACTATCAAACTTTGGTGCAAATTCGATTGAAGAGTATCCTGAGTGTTCCAGGTCTGCTGTTTAAAAAACAGTTACTATTGACTGTATAGGCGTGGGTTGATTTCTGGGCTCTTTGTTCTGTTCCGTTGATCTATATGCCTGTTCTTACGCTGGTACCAGGCTGTTTTGATTACGGTGGCCTTGTAGTATAGTTTGATATCAGGTATTGTGATCCCTCCAACTTTGTTCTTCTTCCTCAAGATTGCTGAGGCTATTTGGGGTCTTCTTTGGTTTTATATAGATTTTTGGAATATTTGTTCTGGACCTGTGAAATATGTCATTGGTATTTTAATAAGAATTGCATTAAATCTGTGGATTGCTTTGGCTAGTATGGACATTTTAATGATGTTAATTCTTCCAATCCATGAACATGATATGTGCTTCCACTTATTTGTATCTTCCTCAGTTTCTTTCTTCAATGCCCTTTAGTTTTCCAAGTACAGGTCTTTTGCATTATTTAAAATAGCCAATATCTGGAAAGAGCCCAAGTGCCCATCAGTAGGTGAGTGGATAAAAAAGCTGTGGTACATTTACACAATGGAATAGTATGCAACTGTAAAAAAGAAGGGAATCTTACCTTTTGTGACAGCATGGATGGACCTGAAGATTATTATTCTAAGTGAAATAAACTAGTCAGAGAAAGGCAAATACCATATGACCTCACTTATGTGTGGAATCTAATGAACAAAATAAACTGATGAACAAAATAGAAACAGAGGCATGGACATATGGAACAGCTGTCAGGGGGAGGGGGAGGGGTGGACTAGGTGAAAGAAGGTGAAGGGATTAGCCAAAGAACATTTATGCATAACTCATAGATATAGACAACAGTGTGGTGATGGCCAGAGAGAAGGGGGTGGGGGATGGGTAGAGGTGGGAAAAGAGAGAGAAAATGGGGACATCTATACTAGTGTCAACAATAAAAATTTTTAAAAAAAGAAAAAAGATACCATTTGTAACTGCTCACATATGTGAATCAGGATTTTTTCAATACTGTGCAAATAAAGTAAAATATAGAAGCAAAGTGGATATTGAGACTAATGTAAGCCTGCAACTGCCATTCTTTATCCCAAATTTAAAAACTTTGCATTCTATTTGCAGAACAGAGTAGAGTATTATTTTTACCTACCCAGCATCTTGCCCTTTTCTTTTGGTAATAGTGCCTCAGTTTTCCTCTGAGACACCATCTGCCCCCGCTCTCAGTCCACGGAGACAGGGCCTTTGTTCCCAGGACCTGCCATGACCATTCAGTCTGTACCATTGTCCAGACCGCTGCCAGGTCCAGGAACAGCATGTGAGCCGTGGTAGGTCCAGCCACTGAGGCTTAGTTCTGTGACTGTGTTGGGTTCTGTTAGGAAGGAGATTGCAACTGGTAAAGATGGTTATAAGCCCAGAGTTGCTGAGGTCACTTGAGAATGGAGCCACTAACACAGAGAAACATGGAGCTTGGAAAGCTTTGATGATACACTTTCCACTCACTCCTCAATCAGCTGACTCCTGCCTGAATCTCGAGACCACTTCTAGACTTACATGTGTTAGTAGATCTTTTTCCTCCCCTCCTTTTTTCTTTTCTGAGTTA
Organism: Mormoops blainvillei; assembly: GCA_004026545.1. NCBI lineage: Eukaryota > Metazoa > Chordata > Mammalia > Chiroptera > Mormoopidae > Mormoops > Mormoops blainvillei. Next base: position 14,173 of record PVJD01010175.1, read on the forward strand.
GTCTGAATTGGGGTTTCTGGCAATTGTACCCTCCAATCTTGACTAATGTCCAGATGATTATAATTTTTCTCATTGGCTGATTCGAGAATAAGCAAATGTAATAATAAAGGTAAGATTATAAAGTCAGTTTTTATTAGTAAAGCATCACTTCTCTTTGTTAGGTACATTAAACTTCCCTGTAAGAATTACTTGAAAGAAGTTCTGTTGAAATATAAAACTTAAAAAATAAATATAAAATATAAGATCCTCCCCCTCTTCCCACTCCATTTACAAAATAAGGTCAAGTGCATACATAGCAAGTTATCACAGACCATTTGCAGTCTGTCCTGACCTACCTTGCCAGCCTCAGGCCTTGCACTCCCTCCATACCAGAATCTGTCACCCCCCCCAGCTGCCTCTGCCCCTCATCTTTCGTGAGTGTTGCTTAGCTCATATCCTCTGCTCAAAACACCACCCTTTTCTAGCTGTTGTTTTCCTCACCAGTTCTTTATGGTTCAACTAATAGCACTTCCTCTGTAAAGCCTTCCAGAATCTCCCCGTGTAGAATTAATTGCTCTTCCTTCTGCTCAGCCCTCATCACAATCTGCCTTATATCGTTGCTGGGGTACGGGATGACACGAGGGCCTTCTTTCTAGCCTGGAGTCTCACTGACAGGACCTGTCTTATTCATATGTATATACTTCCTGCTTAAATTCTGTCTGGCACCTAGTGCCCCTCAATGAATACTTGTCAAATGAAATTTTAATGCCAGAGCATGGGGTAGCCTTAGTTTTTTGTTGTATTCTCCTAGGTGCTACGAGCCTTTCTCACCTAGGGTGTAAAGGGAACTGTGCATCCTTGGTAGTAGCACTGCCAGCATTCACAGTCCCCAAACACCATAAATAACCCATGTTCCACCCACTCAAAGAGTCCCAGTCCAAGGGTAACTTTTATTAGCTCTATTTATTGGCCCAAACATAATAAGCTCCTTAGTTTTAATGAGGCCTTGAGCCAAATATTGAAACGCACAGATCAAAGAGCCTCCATGGCCATTCAACCCTGTGGATGTCACCATTCTTCATCAATTTGTATTTCGGTTTAGTGGTTTAGTATATTTTTCTTTGGTAGTTTTTATTTATCACAAAGAGGTGCTTACCCAAGGAGATTACAAGTGTTTCAAAACATGTTCGGCTATAGGAGGCTGGTTTTAGATCCAGCCATACTGGGTGTGTCACCTTCTTTGGGCATCACTCATGCCTCGTGTCACCTTCATCAGTCTGCCTAATTGACTTGCGTGCTTTGGGCCATCTGACCTGGTAGTGATGTTCCACGTGGCTTTCCTGAATAACTCATGACAGATATTATACCTACAAGTATTGGCTACTCCTAGTTTAAGCTGGACTTGTTGGACAGGATTAAATGCTTTTAAGTCCCTTTAAATTGACCTCCCCCTTTTCCTAATGGAGCTTCTTGGGGATCAAGCACCCCACCCCACCACCTCCCTGATGAGGAAGAATATTACTGTGGACGCTTTCCCCTGTGTCACAGTCAAGCCATCCTCACACTTGGAAGAGAATGCTTGTCTAGCAGAGTTCATTCTTTCAACTCGTGGGCAATTAGTTGTGATGACCCAGTTTCTACGGAATGATTAGGAGTGTTTTTTGTTTTGTTTTTTTTAACAGAGCCATGTGGAAAGGAGTTGTGAAGCAAATGCCAGGGTGATTGGGATGGCCCAGGGCTAGTCCACAGGTATTAAGACTGAAGCTCTATCCTTGGGACTAAATTCTGTTGGGATGTTGGTTGAGAGTGAGAGGTTGGGTGGGAATCAGCAAGGGAGGTGGCAAGGTCATTTTTTCTGGGCATTCTTCCGTTGTGGGACAATGCGGGCAAATTGTAGGCTGGAGAACACTCTTTGGGACGTGTGCTGATGTGTGAAAGGAAAGATGGTTTTCCTTTCCAGCAGTCAATCTCATCTTGAACGATTTTATTTTCAAAATGATGTTTCCTGTTGATTTGATCATCTGTTGTTAACTCTCTCAGGGTTTAATCAGTTGCCCTTCCTAGCTGTAAGGGCCAGGGAAACATTACAGAAATTAAAAAAAAAAAAATCAATGAGGGAGAATGGTACTTGGAGTGGATGTGTTACTTTTCATGATTAAAACCTGAAAATTCAGAAACAAAACTTCCTCCTCTTCTTTTCAGATCTCTTTGTGTCATTTTCCTGAAAATATAGAGTTATACATAGTTTAGAATGTAGAATAATGTAATTAAGAAACCATGATCATAAGCGGCTACTCTCTGACCCCTAAAACACATTCAGGGGCAGTCTGTTGTTGGGGAAAGCCAGGAGCATTGAGTCAGCTGGGCCTGGATTCAAATCCTATCGCTGGTTACTACCAACGTGGATGGAGGGATCAGTATAAGGTTCAGAGACAGACTATGTATCAAAGTCCCCCATTCCTAATGGAGTAGTTTATTGTGCAACAGGAACATTTAAAAAAGTAAATCTAAGTAAAGTACATTATTCTTGAAACTTTTATAAGTATCAATATATATATATATACCATGCAAGAATAAAATGCTTACTTGCTTACTATCCCCAGAGATTCTGCCATTTTTGTGAGAGAAAACGCTGGTGGTCAGCCCCTTCTTTGCTTGCAGACTTTCTCCTGTTACATTTTGATCTTAAGGTTGGTGGATATCTTCCTGTATCCTCAAAGGACTTAGGGTTTAGTGGACACTGAGAGTAGCATCCACTTGTTCCTGCAGAGATGTGAAACAAGGGGCTTATTGGCCATCTCGCTCAAAAGGCCCCAAACAGAGAAGAAGAAAGAGGAAGTCGAGAGATCTGGGAGTTGGAAGGAGATGAGTGTTCTCTGTATCTGCCTGGCAGAGCCAAAGCTCCTGAGTGCAGAAAACATAATGCCTGTCTTTGTTTGCTGGAAGGTTGCTGGTGTCTTTGGTTTTCAAGTTTTTGCCTGCGTCATAGAAGCGGGCAGAATCGAGTGATGCTAGATTCCCTTGAGTTCAGCAATTTGTGGTGTCGGGATATTAAAAATGATTTTAATTAGTTAGAATGCAAATTCAAGAGGAAAATGTGGGACTGTGGTATAAGTACAAGGTATTTTTAAGCCTAATAAGTCAAAAAACATTATAACTTTATAAGAAAACCACAAAATGTGAAAGATTTTAATGCTATTAGTAAAGTCATCTTAATCATATTAATGTACACTAAAAATATTGCAGACATTTATCTTCCCCCACCTCCACATGTTTAATTGAACCCCCCCCCCCCTTGGGCATTAAACATTCTTAGTATCTGCTTTTGTGTGATTGATTACAGTATGGGGATAAACACCACGGTTTCTCCCTTGGTTTGAATGCCAGCTCCACTTTTTATTAACAAGTCCCTTAACCTCTCAGTGAGTTAGTTTCTTGCAAAATGGGGTTATTGTGAGAACTAAATGAGTAAATATATGTGAAGTGCTTGGTTATTAAGCATTAAATAAATGTAGTGTAGTCTTCCTTTTCTTATATACTATCAGTTTATCCTCACAAACATTTTTTGAGGAAGATTGAGCAGGGGTTATTAATATCCTTGTAGAGAATATGAAGTTCAAAATGACAGAGTACCTTGCCTGGAATCAAATATATAGTAAGTTACAAAAGTGGGATTCATATTCAAACCAGTGTTCTGGTTTTCCACCAGATTTCCCCAAATTTCAGGAAATTTTACAAGTTTAGTCTTCTTCTTAATGCTCAGGGAGTGAATTAAGCACGCTATTTATTGAATAGGCCTTCTTCAAATATGTATTTATTGACTGAACAGAACAACCAAGATGTAGGAATTGCATACAGCAATATTTGGTCTCTGATATATCACAAACATTCAAGTATTGTACAGGGGTGTTTTTCCCCTTAGAGTAGCCAAGTGTTTTCATCTTATTTTTTTAGTTTACACTGAATAAAGACAACTGGTGCTTGAACTACTATCATGCCAAATTCATCAACTAAGTGTGAACAGGTCTGCATAGAGGATGACACAAAAGCCACATGACAAATGATGCAGTCATTGAAAATGAAGCATTTGCACAATCCGAAAGTATGATTAATCTTACAATAGACCTATTTCCATATCTTTTTGTCCACAACATGGCTATCATTACTTTTAATCAAAACACTGCAGCCTGAATCACCTTGAGTGGACCTGAACAACAAGGCCTGACAGGGAACCCAATGGGGGAAGAAATCCCTCCATTTTGCCGATGTGTCTGCTTGGGTGCTCCCGGAGCCAGGCAGGGGGCGGGCTTGGCGTTCTAATGAGGGGGAGAGACAGGGAGGTAAAACTGATGGTAACCTGGACGGGCCAAGATGAAGAACAAGAGCTGCGAAGGGCAAAGGGCTTGTTAGGAATACATAAAGTTGCTATAAGGAAGTTTGTTTTATATATACACAAAATATATATTTATATGTGTGTGTGTATATATATATGTTTATATTAGTTTTTAGAAAAACATTAATTTTCTAACTCGATTTCACAGAATATCATTACCAAGGAATTTTATAACTTATTGGACACAACTTTTTCAGCTTTTTGACCAGCTAAGCAATTGGGACCCATATGTATCAGCAATCCCTCTGATGTCATGAGGCAAGTTAAACATAACTAAGTCAAGACTAGGTCTTTTGCCTCCCTTTTTCACTCAGCAGTTAGCCCGCTGTGGAATCCTGCGCCTGATACGTCGTTGACACTCTGCAAATATTTGACGAGTGAAAGAGTGAATGAATGAAGGAATGAATGAATGAATGGCTCCTTCTCTCATACCTTTTGTTTGTGAACCATTTTTGTGCCCCCAGTTAAGAGGGAGGTGAAAGAAATTGTGGTGCGCCTTGTAGCTGGGCACGGAGATTGAGAGAGTAAAGTTTCTTGTCTTGGTACAAATTCAGAGACATCTGAAAAATACCCCCACTTTAAAAAGATTTTCCATTTTCCAAGGGACAGTCATTTAGCAGAGATGTGCCTGAGGTGAGGACGAGGCTCTAAATCAGCCACAAGTTGAGGGCCACAGATAATGAAAACTGCCCCTGATCTCCTGTGGGGGAGGGGCCTTGCCAGAGGCCTGACCTGCTGTTTCTCAGCGTCTTTTACCTCCATCACTGGAGCACATGGCTGTTTTCTTGTTGGAATACCAATGAAGCAGCCAGCTTGAGTTTTGGGGTCACGTATTTGAAAAATGTGTATTTTAAACAAAAGACTGCACAGCGGGTGGTTTGTGGGGATGGAGAAACACCTACGCAGAATAGACCAGTGGGTCTATTCTCAGGCTCATGTCTCAGGCTCACTCTGGGGCTCATGCCCTGTAGAGCCAGTATCCATTCCCTCTCTCTCTCTCTCTTTCTCCCCCCAGCCCCATCTCATAAAATTGAACTTTCAAAAGTTAAATGCACGTAAGATTTGACTTCACTGTTCCCTTTGTCCATGGGGAAGACTGAACTAAGTACTGATAAAGTATAATAAAATATTCTAGAATCAAAATTCATGTTAAATGTATTTATTTTATTTTGTGGCACTTCTTAGATAAAGATGAGATGGCGAAACTCTAAGCTCTAGAATGAGATGAACTTGCTGGCAGTGCTATGAATTGTTTTTGCTGTGGAGGCTTAAAAAAGAGGAAGTTTGGGTATGGATATGCCTGGGAAATAGAGTATGAATTATAGGGCTACTGAATCTCGAGAAACTTCAATGCAAAAGAAAACTGCTCTCTGCCACTGCTGCCCTCTTCTCCTCCTTCCCTAAAAAACAAAAATAAAATGCCTGGTTTCCTCAAACTTCCTCTTAAAGACTTGGTGTCGGCATCAGAGCCTCCTCCGCCTGCCAGTTCCCTCAAAAGGCTGTTGCTCTTTCTACATCTTTCCCTCTTCCTTCCTTTTCCTCCTACCCACTTCTACTCCTAAATCTCCATTCCCAGGCCTGTTTATGTTGTAGCCCCACAGTGTACACAGACCCTGGTCTGATGGATGCCTTTGTAAGAGTTTATTAAACACGAAAAATTAATCTTGTAGACCTTATGAAGGAGGATGTTGCACAGAGACACCTAGCTGATTTCCTGGAGTAATACCTGGGGAATTATTTTTTTGGCTCCAAGAGGATGACATTTTAAGCTGTTATGTATTTGTTGATCTTGGGGAGATTGCTGGGACCATCCGGCATGCACAGGAAGCTTGGCCTCTTGGCCCAGTAACTCAGAGTCTAAATATTTGGAGGATGAATACTTGGAAATGCATTTAAACATGTAAAGCATTTTATTTGTTCTTTTCTTTCCTAGTAAGTTTCATTGTTAGTATGATACAATTCTGGAGCAGGACTCTATCTGCTGAAGGTACGAACCTCCCAGACAAGTCTAGGCCCGGGCTACACCGCAGGTCTTGCTGCGAAGCCAGAGGTGCGAGTCTATTGGCTAATGTCCACACCTCTGAAGTGTGTTATTATTACAATCACTCGCCTCCAATGCTTGCGTTCTAAAGTCAGGCTAAGGGTCTCACCAAACTCTGCACTGAAATCAGGAATGTAACTGAGACACACACACACACACACACACACACGCACACACACACGCACGCACTATTTTCCAAACCAGATGCTGCAATTTTCCTTTATTTTGTCAGTGCTGGGTCTTTATTATTATCGCCAACTTTCAACTCTATGCTGATGACCATCTGTGGTCTGTTGTCCTCTCTGGCCTTCCAAGCAATATACCTTCGGGTTGGAATATGCTTAGAGAATACAAATAAATATGAATGCTTTAGATTATGTAAAACATAATTAGGGCTGCAAATTTGCTGTAAAAGCAGCCTGTGTGTTTATAGAACTCAGGAGCAATTATAAGCAATTGGGGTATTTTTCATGTTCGTAAGATCCACAGATTTACTCTAGTATTCGATTATATAAACCTTTTGCCTCTCCCAATCAAATTATCTAGATGCTTGCCAGCCATCTACCTTACTATGCTATAGAGTCACAAACTCTTGTTGTCTCAGTGGAATGGGAGGGAGCATCAGCTTCCTTTCTGAAATTTGAAGTAGAAAGGGGTGGGGAGGGCTGGGTGGGGTCAGGTGAGTATGGGTGTGCACCTGGCCTGGTAATTGTCATGGTAAGGTGTCTTAGACAACATGATGATAACCTTCTTAATAGAATGGGGGTGCAATACCAACAGCAAAAATTATATTACACTGGGCCTGATGCCCAGTCTATCAGCCTCGAATAAACAAAGTACAAGAGAAACATTTCAAGAGGGACCAATGTGTAAATCAAGGAAGCTAAACAGGACAGAGAGGTGTTCTCTGGAGGAGACACTGCTTTCCCCTCTTTGCAAAAACTTTGCCCAACCCAATTTAAAATGTCCAGTCTAATTAAAAACCTAACCATAATCCCCCTGGTGGCCCCTTGGTCCTCTCCTTTCCATTGTCAGGGCCCCTTTAGCTACATACCTGCATAATTCCAAGCCTACTGAGTTGAAGCAAAGACACCGGTGATTTGTACAGTGGCTGGTGGCATCTCACTCACAATGATGTATGACATGGATTAGTGCACAGTTGCCATCTGCTGTGGAGGAGGGCGATAGACAGAATCTGTTTCACTGTGGCAGACGGCTCCCCCAGCTCTGGCCAGCTGGCTTAGCGTGGACGAAGTTGGACAGGGCAAATGGTACCCTAGCAACCCACTAGGAAAATAACTTAAGGACCCCTCCCTTATGTGTCTATATTTACCCATCTTCTTCACACATACATGTACATCACAGAGCTGATACGATCCAGTACAACTGGGAATATGCAGAAAAGGGAAGAAGCCTGTGCCCACCATGAGAGTTTAAAGAAAGCTGTCTGGTCTTGAGCATGAGAGGTAGCTTGGAGGTTCCCGGCAGCTTGGGCCAAAAGAGGAAGCCTGATAAATCATGGGGCTTGTGTTATCTGGGAAAAGAAGCAAATCAGTTTCTTGGACTGAATAAAGTTTTTCTTAACAACAGTTGTAAAATCCAATTTTTCCCTTTTGACTTGACAGAGAGGAAAAATTGCATTTCTCAGGTTATACATAAGAAAATATCCCTGCTAGATCTGTCAACAGGACGAGGACCAGGACCTGGGTCCCTTAGGGGCTAGTGAGAAAGAGGTAGCTCTGAGTGGTTCGCTAGGCCTGCCTTATTGAACTTTGCCACGTAAGAACTAATAGGATCATGATTTTACCTTTTTCTCTTTGCACATTTGTGTTTTCTAAAATTTCCGCAATGCACATGTATGGCATCGTCATAGGAATGTACTAGTTCTGGGTCTGTTTGATCTTCGATCCATTCCTCGCCCCTCCTTCCTGGGCCCTGTATTCAGGGACCTGACCCCTCCAGGCTGACGCGCTCAGGCTGCCTGTCAGCCAGCTTCTGACTCGGCTCTGCCAATGGGAGGCCTTGGTGGGAGGGTTCACAGCAGGAGGGAGGGAAAGTCAGGGTGTTTCGCCCTCTCTCTCTCCCTCGCTCTCGCCCTCTCCCTCTCGCCCTCTCCCTCTCGCCCTCTCCCTCTCGCCCTCTCCCTCTGTGCCGGGGTGGTATCTCTGGCAGCTGCAGCCTCTCTTGGCTGGTGCCAGCTCTCACCGGAAGCCTGAGTAGCTCCAGCTTCCTCTGGGTAATCCCAGGCCCTGGGCTCCCGGAGCATCACCTCCTCCCTTTGTCCCTCCAGCCTGGGAGTGGCGGCGACTTCCTGCTGTGGCTAGTCTAGTCTCTGGTTGCCTCACAATCCTTGTTTGGCTTTTAAATTTCTTTCATCTCGGTGCATTAAGTTTCCTCTGTTTTAAATATTCAGAATGGTTTCAGTTTCCCTGCTTGGGCCCTGACACAAAGAAATAAAGATTTGAAACGAAACGAAAAGGAATGGGGCGAAAGAATGGAGAAGAACATAAGTTGGAGAAGTTTCTGAAGAAGCAGAAGACTCCACACGCACTGGCAGCACACACAGAAGGATGTCAGCCTTGGTGCACACCAGTTGGAAAGGACGTCTGGTTACCTAAGGGCCTTTTGAGGCACAGTCGCACACAAAAATAGCAATTTTACTCAGGGTTGTCAGCTCCAGAAGTGAAGGATAATAATATGTAAGATATTAAAAAGAAAAAAAGAAAAAGAAAAGACAACTCATGGGGTTTAGAGTCCTAAATCAAGAATTGGAGCCCCGTCTGGTGAGGATGTTGCGGCTGACTCTGTAGCCTCCCTTTCTCCCCTCCCCCACGGCACACTAGCCATTGGGCTGGGAGGGGATTAATCCCACCCCCACGCTTCTGCTTTGGAGCCTTGACTGAGACGTGGTCATTGGCTTATACGCGGGTCTGGACCCCAGGCCTGAGCCCATCAGAACACGGTATTCCCCAGGCCACTGGTGCCATAAAAGTGAAGCCTAGGGCATATATTTGATGATTGAAGAACAAAAATCCTTTCTCTCAGATAGTGTGGTCGGTCCCGAAACGGCTTCAGCATTTTACTGCTAAATGGAAACAGGTCCTGAGAATTAAACTAACTCATAAAAAGAAGGGTAAATCCAAGACAGTCAACGTAAAACAGAGCTGGATTTCTGATCAAACTGTGCCTGAAGCCCACTCTGCCATTGGGCTTTTTCTGTTCTGTGAATCTATACGCTCCATATTTTGATTTGGGTTTTCTGTGACTTGCACCTAAAAGTGTGCCAATTGATACACAGACACGTTGTTTTATTGGCAGTGAGTCCATGAGACAGTCACTCAACATTTCTGATCCTGTTTCCTCATTTATAAAATGAAACTATTAAGATAATGTATCTTAAATTTTTGTGAGGACCCAATGAAGTAGCGAGACAGTGCTTTGTAAATTATAAGCAGTTATTTGAGTCTTCTTATCATGCATATAATTTATTTCAATTGTTAATGAAGTTATATATCTCCTACGCATAAAGAATGTACTTTATCAAGCATACGGGTCTGTCATACCCACTTCACCGCTGTATTGTGAATGTTCATTCAGATTGATCAGCAATGCCATTATTTCATTCCGTACAGCTCTCAATAATTTACTTTTGAAGTCCCAGGTGACCTGTGTAAGCTTGAAAAGCGTCACCTCAAGACTCTCAGCCACGTGGAAGTGAACCCTTTCTGCGGCCACTCATAACTCACTGGTATAACGTGCGGTTTTCGTTGCCACCTGGCGGAGCCCAGGCAAGAGGGTGTGTGACAGTCCTCCAAAAGGGCCAGCTGGTCAGCTCTGCAACTTGCTGCCCTGAGGTTGTTTGGTAGTCTGAGAGAGAGAGTAGTTTAGGTACAAACCTTTAAAAGGGCTGTAAAACTAAGAACCCCCAGCGAAACATAGTATTTAGATTTTTGTAATAACAAAATATTAATGGTAATTAATGTATCAAGCCTAATTAGGTAAGGTGACTAACAATTAGGGCGATGAAAATAAAAGTACAAAAAAAGTATGCTGTATATGTTTTTCTTCCAATAATTGGCATATGCTAGGACAGGACCTGGTATGGCCTTGCTAACTGTGGCAGGTCATGGCAAACAGAGAATGACTGGGACTGCAAACCTGACCCTCCCATGGGGCATGGGGGAAGTGCAGGGGACAGGAGCTGCAAGTCTAGCCTTGATCCCTTTCCCCAAGTGCTGTCATTTCTGTCCCTCAACAAGACCTCCCATCTCCCTGTTCTCTGTCTGTCTTGCCGCTGGGCCTGGCCAGGTCCCCATTATGTTCCACTTGGGCTAGTCTCTCTGCCCTCAGTACCACCCCCTCACTTTACCACCCATCCACCTCTATTCGCCCTCCACCCAGCTATAGGAGTCATCTTTTAAAATGATACTATGCTGCCCATGCCCCCTCATAACATTTTCACTGGCTTCCTGTAAAGCTCAGACTCCTTAACATGGCAAGACATTGTCAGATCTGACTCCTCTTGATCAGTTAAGCTTCTCACACTCCCCAAGTTCCTTCCCAGTCAAATCAGAGACCTCAGACCCAGACAGAGCTCTTTAAGGCCAGTGGTTACCACATTTTTATGGTCACAAAGATGACTTGAGCTTGTAGTACAGACTCCTGGGCCACATCCTTACAAGGTGATGATTTAGAGGGCTGGGTCTGGGAATCTGAAGTTTTATCATCATGTGTCCAAGTATCCGGTACCCCTCGCCCCCTGCCCCCCACCCCACACATTCTGGTTGTTACCCACCGGGCCATATCTATTTCAAGAATCACATTTGTTCTTCAGTTTATTTTGTTCATTAGATTCCACATATGAGTGGAATCACGTGGTATTTGTCTTTATCTGACTGGGTTATTTCAGTTAGTGTAATAATAGATAGGTCTTCTACCTATGCTGCCACAAAAGGTAGTATTTCCTTATTATATTTTTTTACTACCAAGTAATATTCCATTGTGTATGTGTATCACAGCTCTTTTTATGTACTGTATGGTTTTGTGAAGCAATGTCACCCAATATATTCATTTAAAAAAAGGAGAAAAAAAGAATTACGTTTGTTATTTTTAGTTCAGGGAAAATATTTTCCATTGTTTTTCTTTTCCTTTTCTCTCCACCTCTTTCTCTGCCATCTCTTTCTTTGTAAATTCTATTAGATTGAGAGTGGAATTGTGGGACCTGACTTCTATGTCTCCAAACTTTTTAGTATTTCCATTTCTTTTTCTCTTAGTTTAATGTTCCAGGACAATTTCACAGCATACTTTGTTACATAATTACTGCTCTCTGGTGTGTCAGCACATCTATTAAGATTTTTATTTTGATGATTATATTGTTTATTTCTAAGGTCTCTAAATACTTAGCATTACAACAGCCTTTTCTTGCTTAGGGAATAAAATATCATCTCTTAATTCTCTAGAATATTCCACGTGTGGTACTACTTTTAAGGCTGTCTTATGTTTGTTTTTAGATGTTGGTTTTCAGATTTGTTTAGTGTAGCTTTCCTTTCACAATTTTGGTTTTTCTGAACTATTTGGTGATTCTGGATTGTGCATTCATCTTTGTATTTGATAATTTTTGTTTCTTCTAGATCAGTGCCAGTAAACTGGTCCATGGGCTAAATCTTGCTGCTGCCTGTATTGAAAGTAAAGTTTTATTGAAACACAGATATGCTCATCCATTTATACATCACCTATGGGTTCTTTTGTACCATATGTAAATAGCGGTGCTGAGTAGCCTATAAAGCCTAGAATATTGATTATCAGGCCCCTTACAGAAGGAGTTTGCCAACCTGCTAGATCTAACCAACACTTTATGGGAACTGCAGCTCACAGAGGAACATGGTCGTCAATGTTTTGCTGATTGATACGTCAGCCAAAGCAGAATGTGAGAAATACAATAAGGGAAATGACATAGTTTTCTACAAATAAATGGCCTGAAAATGAAAAAGAAAAAAAGAAGTTCATGTGGATTGAAAGAATTTAAAAGAAATATCAGCCATCAGCACTGTGTGATCCTTGCTTGGATCCCAATTTAAACATCAACCATAAAGCAAATTTTTGAAACGGTGGGAGAAAATTGAACCCAAACCATTGTTTCCAATTTTTGCTGATGCAAAGCAAACCATCCTACCCCTTAGAGGAATAAAACCACCACCATGTTTTTATGTTCATCAGTTCTGTGGGTCAGGGGTTTGGGCAGGACACAGTGGAGATGTCTTCTCTGTTCCATGATGTCTGGTGCCTCAGCGGGGATGACTTGGAAGCCTGGGCTCAGCTGGGGATGTTGACTGGACAACCCCATGGGGCCCCTTGTGTGGCTGGATTCTGAGTGGGACCACCTTGAGAGGAAGCTTCTGAAGAACCAACATCGCAAGAGGACCAGGCAGCAGTTAGGGGAACTTCCTGACTTCACCTTCGGAGTCAGGCATCATCTTTGCTCCCAATGCTACTGTTCTGTGTGTGACTAAAGCCGCCCAGACTCAAAAGGAGGGGACCGAGACATCACCACTTGATAGAGGCGTGGCGAGCTCACCTTGCAGAAGGTGGAAGACATTGCTGCAGTCATCTTGGAAAGAAATGCAATCTGTCACAACTGGCTATTAAATGATGTTAATAAATTATTGTCATTTCCCTCGGGTGTGGTAATATGTTCATGGGTTTTAAAAACCCTTTATGTGTTATAGAGTCAATTAGGTATTTATGAGTGAAATAATATGATATTCGGGATATGCTTTACTCCATAAAAAATTTCAAGTAGTAGGAATTATAGCAAAGATAAAACAATGATGACAGAAAGCTGGTAACTGCTGAAGGTGGGCAATGAGTCCTGGTTGTTAGTGATGTTCTCTTTAATTTGTATATGGTTGAAATTTTTCTATGTTAAAAAAAAGAAAAGACGTGGTTTTTGCCTGTTTATGGATGTGCTTTCTAGCTCCAGTGGTTGTGGGTGAGTCAGAGCCTCAGTGGTGAGTGGGGAACGCCTGTCACTCATCCTCGATTTGAGGCTCCCTGCTCCTTCCGGGTGTTGCCAACCCCCTGAGGCTGTTTCCTGCCTCTTCCACCTAAGTGCTTTCACTCACTGTTCTAGCCGGAGGAAGACAGACCTACCAGCCTATTTCTTGGCACTACTTGGTGGAGTCGAGGGACCCACCAGTTTGACGACAGCATTGGGTTATTATAATTCCCCGGGGCTGCCCCACAGCTCCCTCCTTCCTTTGCACCTGTGCCCTCAGTGTTCGGAGCACACTGGTGGCCACTGCCACATGTGCCCCAGTCTCGCCCGGTGTGATTTTGCATGTGCTCTGCTTTGTCAGTTTTAGTCCTCTGTGCTTTCTCTGTTTCAAGGAGGGCTTAAAATTTCTAATCTGATGATAGCCTGCATTATTATGGATTTGACCTTTCCTCCCCCGTCTGTCACTTTTAGAGATGTTGGTTGTAATCGAGTAGTTTTCATGAGCACTCGGTTGGCCATTTTGATTCACTACCTTGAGCTTTTTCAATGCATTAAAACCAAACAATAGATATACAATTTTTCATTTTGTGTGTTTTTGAAAACCTACATTAGAACTTAAATATTTCCCATTTTATTAAAAACTGTAATAATAATTACTCATGTTTATAAGACTGTAAACAAATGATTAAACAAAGTAATCAATGTGAAGAGAAGGAAAGGAACATTTTGTTGTAATAGTGAACAGTGGATTGGGTGTGTTAATCCTTAAGATGAGGTAACATTTAGGAATATAGAAAAATTTTTTAAAAAATTGTGATTGATGGGCCTTTGTTATTTGAGGACTTGTGACTCATCAGCTCTGGGAATTTTAATTTTCTCTTAAAAATATTTCCAGTTTTACTATGATATGCCCTTATTCTATTAAGAACTTATTGATAGCCCTTCTGTGACTACAATTGAACATGCATTAGGTCTTCTCACCGTACCCTCTGTGTCTTCTTTCTCTTTTGAACCTTTTGTTTCTCCATGCTGCATTCTGGACATTTTATTTATTTTTTCTTCTCTTATTTCTTTTTATTTTTTTTAAATTCTCACCCGATGATGTTTTTATTGATTTTAGAGAGAGTGGGAGGGAGAGAGCGAGAAAGAAACACTGATCTGTTGCCTGCCCTACACACCCTGATCAGGGATCGAACCTGCAATCTTTTGGTGTATGGGGTGATGCTCCCACCTACTGAGCCACCTGGCCACGGTTGGACATTTTCTTTTTGTTTATTTCTTTGCTGCTTTGTATAATCTGCTGTTAAATCCTTCCTGAGTTAGGAACCTGAGTTCTCAATTTTTGGCCATTTTATTTTCAGTCCTATAATCTCTATTTGATTGTTTTTCAAATTTACAGTGTCGCTGTTATAGTTTACAAATTCTTGCCAAATTTTTAAAGCTTATCTTTTTTCTCTTTTAACATAGTAAGCCTAATTGTTTTATAGTCTGTGTCATATTCAAACCTGGAGTATCTCTGGGTTTGTTTCTGTTGTCTGCTGCTTCTGTTAGTTCTTACTCATGGTGTCTTATCATTTACATGTGGCTAGTTATTCTTGATTATGTCTTAAACATCTTATTTTTAAGTCTTAAGGAAATAATTTGAGGCTTAGGATAATGTTATCTTTATTATGAGACAAATTTTGTTTGTTTCTGCAGCACGTAAATAGATTAACAATCTGGGATCTGCTTAATCCCAGTATGCACTGAGTGAATGGTTGAGCCCCAGGTGATATAGCGCTGGGCTGCTGTCTGTCTGGAGGGTGATTTACCTCCACTTTAACCTGGCACTCCAGCTGCTCCCTACTCAAAGTAGGGGTGGGGAATCTTTTTTTTTTTTTACTTCTCATCCCTGAGAGGCTATCAGTAGAAAACTCCTCCTCTCAGCCTTTCTTCCTGGTTGACAAATGTTCCCTCCACAAAAGTAATGTGAGTGCTGAGCTCACATTTCTGGTTCATGTCTTCTGGATCTTGGTACTTGGAGAAGAAGCCTCTCTCCCTCTAGGAGATTGAAACATGCTTGTCTGTGTTGCAAGGAGAGTAAAACCCCCATGTGAAAACTCTCAAATGAGAACTCCCTCTGCACCTCAGCCAGGGCTTCCAAACATGGCTGATTAAGAGGAATCACTTGAGGAGCTTTTTAAAAAATTGCCCAAACCTGGGATGTGTGGACCTTGGTGGGTGAAGATTGTCTCAGGATCTGTGACCATGAATGATTGTAAGGTCATTTCTGGATCCTCAACCCTTGTGGGAACTGTTTCCTAAGAAACCACCTGTGCTTGGGTATCCCCTTTCATGGAGCGCTTTTCCTGCGGATAGCTGCCTGGATAGACACTGAAACTGAATCTAGCCAATCAGAGTACTCCGTCCTCCTGGCTTTAGTGGTTTTGGTGTGTCCATGTAACTGAATCAGGGACGAGCAGACTCCTTCCTGGGATTTTGTTTCAAGGACCATCAGAAAAGATTTGTACCTTCCGCTGTGGTTGTTGAGGTGGGGGCAGGTATATCTGGCATGGTTGGTGGCCATCTTGCCTTGTGTGTATAGAAAGCCTGTGTAAGAGATGAATAAAGGAAGAGAGAGAAACAGATCTCTGACAATATGATGAAGCTTCTAAGTCTTGTGCTGGATACAAGTTGTATCCCTGGACTTTATAGTTAAGTGAGAGATACATCCTATTTTATCTGCTGCAGCTAGTTTGAGTTGGGTTTGTATCACTGGCAAACAATAAACACTCTGTCCTTCCATTCTAGAGAGATTGGTGTGACTAAGTAGGTTGCCAAGACAAGGACTCAGGCCCAGGGGAAGGAGGCAGATGCTTAGCTGTGACGTACCTGGGATATCTGGTCTGGTAGGGCCAGGAGCACAGTACTGGACAGGGAGCCCATGAAATACAGTCAGCATACGGACCAACCATCTCTGCCCTGTACTCGTTAAGACATCAGTAATTGATCATGGCATTCCTTCTTACACAGTCAAGACAAGCCATTGCAACCTAACTCACTAACACAGAGCTCCAGGCAGCCACTGTCATTGATTTGGGTTTGTGTGTATTTCCCATCCTGGATTTAATGCCTGAAGGCTGACGTGCACTTGTCTAGGAACAAGGGTGGAGCTTGGAGGTTAATCCAATTTCAGGTGGGAGTTCTTCCTTATGGATAATTTCAGAGTATTGCCTCGTCAATATATTATTACTAAAAATACTGTGAATATGAATAATGGTAAGTTATTGAGCTTTCCTTTTATACATTTTAAATGTTCTACCTGAAACTGTAATGCTGATTTCTGAATCCATATCCTTCCACTGGTATCTTTGTTTCCCCTAGTTTTCCAGAGTAACGATATTTTCAGTTGTCTCTCAGTATTGTCAAGTGCTGCTATCTTTGGAGTTGTCTCTCTGTCATTTATAGAGAAGGCCCAGGAGATCTTGAAGCTGACCCATGGTGTATCACTTGGCAGTTAGAGATTTTCCTCCTGCAGTGGTACATTGCTTCCTTTTGCTAACCACCTTAATTTCTGCTCTTATCAGTCAGAGAATCGATGATAACAGTGCATTATGTGGATTTTCATTTATGTTTAAGTTCAACCATTTCCCCATAAACAGGCAGGCAGATGTCCTACTCAAGCGAAGCAAGTGCAGTTGCTAAGACGATCTATGACAAAGAGTTCTGCGGGTATTAGCAATCTAGGACAGCCAAATATCATTTAAACCTTTACCTATTTCCCATCTTTCTTACAGCCCATTACATATTTTAAAAGGAATACCAACTGTGTTATTTTTGTAGAAATACTGGCTATTTTGTCTCAGGGTTTTAATTGACCCATAGGTTAAAATTACGATGTCTTAGGAAAAATGTAAACATCACCTGTTGCTTTTAAAAATGATGATATATCAGGAAGATTGTAAAGTGTCCATTCATAGGGTTAAAGGTGCATTCACTTTGGCTAATTTTAGTAGTTACTGTTATTCATCATCAACTTCAGTTCTAATTGCTAACATTTATTTATCATTTATGTGTGCCAGATACTGTACCAAGTGCTTAACTTGCTTTATTGAATTTAATCCTAGCATCAGTAGTATGAACTTTTATTCTCTTTATTTTATAAATGAGGCACTTGTGATGTGCAGAGATTGGGTAACCTATTTGGTATTACAGCAATTGATTAATTAGTATAAAGCCAGCATTTGATTTATGAGTTCGGAACCTGTTTTGGTAAGCTATAACTATAAAAACTTGCCTATTTATTCATTAGAATCACGTGCAAATAACAGAAAAACTAAAACTTATAGTGGGTTAGTTTATCCCTTTCCCTTATGTTTAAGGGGTCTGGAGAGAGTCAGTCCAGAGCTGCGATGGAATTCTATACATGGTGCTAGGGGGTTAGGTTTCAGTTGTCTTGTTGCTCTGCCAATGTGTGTCTTCTATATCTGAAATCACCTTATGGCTCAACATGGCTGCTGGAGCACCAGTCAGCACATCTGCATTCTAGGAAGTAGGAATTCACACACCACTTCTATTTCAGGTCTTTGAACGAAGCTAGTCACAAGGTCATACCTGCCCTCAAGGAAGGCTAGGAAATGTAGCCTTCATTGTGGGCAGCTGTGTGCCAGAAAGGTGCTCAAAAAGAAGGGAGAATAAATATGGGAAATATTCAAATAACAATGTCTGCCTTTCCATAATTTGTGTGAATACCAGAATCTTATATTTTTGTATCCAATAATAATCATATCATTTAAAAAAATCAACTCAGAAGAACTCCATTAAAATGTTGCTTAGATACAGTCAGACATTTCACGAAACAAACTGGATCCCCAAATCCAACATGACATAAAGCAAAACCTTGACATTATAATTTGTCTACTACACAGGGGTCAGTCCTGCCTTTAATACTAACATGAGAAGTGGGTTCTGCTACCAAGGAGTATTCTAACAGACATGGTTTCATGCTCTCTTGTCAATTATTTTCCTATTTAGCCATTGACAAGAGGCCACGAGAGGACTAGTTTCCTCGCTGCTCACTCTCTCTTTTATACTGTGCCAAAATCTGAGCTGGAATGTGTCTAACAGTGGGAATTCATCCATTCAGAAAAACTTCCAGGTACAGTGCTGGACATCTCAGTAACACTAATACTAGTATAATCCCACACTCTTAGTACTTTCCGGAGGTTTCACATGCTGGCCATCTGCTTTGACCCGCATCTCTGGGAACATAGACTTACATACTCACAGGAGTCTTGGAGGAATGACCCAGCAGTTTTTCATTGGACAAAGTACTTATTAAGTTTTCACTCTTTTCTAGGCACTGGTTAGACGTGCAGAGAGGAAATTTCGTAAATAACACCTCTTTTCACTGCCTGCATTCAGAACTGATTCAGAGATAAAATAAAGGAGTAGAGCAAAAGGAGATGAAATATCATCTTTATTACTGATAAAGGTTATTTAGGATGCGGCTTAGGTGTGAGGCCAGTGGTGGGCTTCCTAACGGGATGTTCAAGTTTGACAGACTTCGCACAGTCTCAGGGGCCGATGACCATTGGCAGTCAACGTGGGGCCTGCCCCTATAACACCTGCGTATGAAAGAACTAGCTGGTAGGCTGGACTGAGACAGGTTTGCTCTACCTCCTGGAGGAAGGCTGAAATTACCCAGGAGTGTGCCTTGCCATGAAGGGATGTCAAGAGTGAGCAATAGAGTTCCCCCATCTGTCTCTGTCCCTGGCAGAGGTCAGCCTGGAACCATAGGGAAAACTCGCCATGATTTACCGAGGATCTCCTTCCTGTCTCTTCCACTTCTCTGATGGAGACGGAGCTTCCTAGAAGCTGAAGTCCTCTCTTTTGCCTTCAGGGACACCAACCGTGTAGCTGTCTCTGTTAATCGGCTAACTCCTTCTACCATTCTTCTCCACAACCACCTCTCAGTGGAGGTGACCACGTGAGATTTTGGGTTTTGGATACTGAGTAGGTGGAAGTTCCTGGGGAGGATGTCATTCCCAATCTAAAGGGCAGAGCCTTGCTAAAAGAAAAAGGGTCTTTTGACCCTTTGTTCATCTTTTATCTTCCGGCGTGGAATGGGAAGATGGGGCCCAGAGGGGCAGTAGCTATTATACCTTGCCATGAGAAAACAACTCATTCAAGGATGGAAATGGGCCGCCTGCTAAGAATGTGGAGCAGAGCAGGAAAGCACTTGGAGCCCTGATGACCCTGTAGAGTGCCTTGATACCATCAGGACTAGGTATCTCAAAGATCCCCAAGTGATGTGTGGTCTTGGCTGTGTACCATGGTCGGAATGTCTGTGTTTCTCAAACTCAAATGTTGAAATCCTACACCTCAAGGTGATAGTATTTAGAGGTGGAGCTTTGGGGAGGTGGTTAGGTTATGAGGGTAGAGCCCTCGTGAATGGATTTAGTGTCCTTATGAAAGTGTCCACGGAAAGCTCCCTGGTCCCTTCCCCCACCCGAGGGCACAGTGAAAAGATATCTGTCTTGAGCTAGGAAGCTTGCCCTCACCACACATTTAATTTTGGGCTTCCCAGCCTCCATAACTGTAAGAAATAAATTTCTTTTGCTTATAAGCCACTTGATCCATGGTATTTTGTATAGCAGCCCAAGTGGACCAAGACACTGTGTGGTCAACGTGGAATGCTGAATTTTGGTTATTAGGAGCTATACTTCATTTTAAAAATATTTTTTGGAGATAGGTATTTGACTTGGCATGTTCTAACATCTAAGGCAAATTAATGTTTTCAGAGTTATATATTCTTTAGCTTTCTTTTTTGAAGTATGTATTAATACAGTTTTTAAAAAATAATTTTTTATTTTTCAATTACAATTAATGTACAATATTATATTAGTTTCAGGTATACAACCTAGTGATTAGACATTTATATAACTTACAAAATGATCATCCTTGTAAGTCTAGTACCCATCTGACACCATACATAGTTATTACAGTGTTGTATTCCCTATGCTGGACTTTACACCCTAATGACTAATAATATGTAAGTACCAATTTATACTTAATCCCTTCACATTTTCACCCATTCCCCCAACTCCCCTCCCCTCTGGCAACCACCAAAACGTTCTCTGTGTCTATGAGTCTGTTTCTATTCTGCTTGTTTGTTTTTTAGATTCCACATATAATCGAAATCATATGGCATTTGTCTTTCACTTTGTGACATTTCACTCAGCATGATACCCTCTAGGCCCATCCATGTTGTTACAGATGGCAATATTTCATTCTTTTTTATGGCTGAATCATATTCCATTGTAAATATGCACCACTTCTTCTTTATCCATTCATCTATCAGTGGACACTTACTTAGGTTGCTTCCGTATCTTGGCTATTGTAAGTAATGCTGTAATGAACATATGGATGTATATGTCTTTTCGATTTAGTGTTGGGTTTCTTTGGATAAATACCCAAAAGTAGAATTGCTGGTCCTTCCTTATCTTTTGTTATAGCCTTTTTAAGTCTATTTTGTCAGTTTTCAGTATTGTTACCGCAGCTTTGTTTTCACTTTCATTTTTATGAAGCATCTTTTTCCATTCCTTTACTTTCAGTCTGTGTGTGTCTTTCTACCTTAACTGAGTCTTTTGTAAATAGCATATGTAAAGGTCTTATCCATTCAATCACCCTGTGTCTTTTGATTGGACTATTTAATTCATTTGCATTTAGAGTAATTATTGATAGATATGTATTTATTGCCATTTTATTATTCATATTTTTTACTTTTTCTTCCTCTTCTCCTTAAAGAAAACCTCTAACAATTTCTTATAACACAGGTTTGGTGGTAATGAGCTTCTTTAGCTCTTTTTTTTTTTTTTTGGTCTGGGAAGCTCTTTATCTGTCCTTCAAGTCTAAATGATAGCTTTGCTGGGTAAAGTAATCTTGGTGTAGGTCCTTGCCTTTCATCACCTTGAATATTGCTGGCCACTACCTTCTGACCTGCAAAGTTTCTGTCAAGAAATCAGTTGACAGTCTTATGGGAGCTCCCTTGTAGATGACTAGCTCTTCTTCTCTTGTTGCTTTTAAAATTCTCTCTTTGTCTTTAACCTGTGGCATTTTATGGTGCATCTTGCAATGGGCCTCTTTGGTTGTATCTTGTTTGGGACTCTGTGTTTCCTAGATTTGTGTGTTTTTTTCCTTCACCAGGTTTGGAAAGTTTTCAGTCATTATTTCTTTAAACATGTTCTCAATACCTTGCTCTCTTCTTCTGTTGGTACCCCTGTGATATAGAAGTTATCTTGATTGATATTGTCCCAGAGGTCCCTTAAACTATTTTTATTTTTTAATATTCTTTTTTCTACTTACTGTTCTGATGAAGTATTTTCTGCTACCTTGTCTTATAAATCACTGATTGGATCCTCTGCTTGATCTAATCCGATGTTGATTCCTTCTATTGTATTCTTCATTTCAGTTATTGTAGTATTCATTTTTGACTGGTTATTTTTTATGGTTTCTATGTCCTTTTTATGTTGCTGAAGCTCTCACTAAGTTCCTTGAGCATCCTTATAACCATTGTTTTGAACTCAGCATCTAGTAGATCGCTTATCTCCATTTCATTTAGTTCTTTTTATTGGATATTTTTCCTGTTCTTTCATTTGGGATGTGTTTCTAGGTCTCCCATTTTGGCTGCCTTTCTGTGTTTGTTCCCATGTATTAGGTAGATCGGCTATGTCTCCCAGGTAGTGTGGCCTTATGTAATAGGTGTCCTGTAGGGCCCAGTGGTACAGCCTCCCTGGCCACCAAGGAGGGATTGACCACCAGGCTGATTGGCTAGAAGGACCGGTTATACCTACAGAGGAGGAACTGCTGTGCAGGGGTCAATCCATGGAGCAGAATTTGCTTCAGTGGGGCTCTGGTGCTTCCCCCAGAATCTGCCGCTTGAGTGTGTCACTCATGGAGGTGGCTGGGTGGTGCTCTGGTGTGATCCGAAGCTGGCCACCAGGTGCCCTGGCTCTGGAGGCTCCTGAGAGGTACATGCCAAGGTCAGCCACCACCTGTGCCCTGCCAAGGGACACCAGCATCAGCTACAAAATGATCTGCAGATACCTGCTTTTTGTGCTGGGCTTGAAGATGCCTGGGAAGTGGTCAAGCTGCGAATTGAGTCTGGCTTCCACTAGTGTTGGGCCTGGGACCACTTAGCAAGAGCTACAGGGCATACTGAGGGTAGATGTTGCTTCTTTGGGGTTTGTGAACCTTTGAGAGATTTTTGGAAAGCCTGCAGCATGAGCTAAGACAGACCATTTTAATGGAAAAGCCACTGGAAGGGGCTTGGTTGGGACCAAAATTTGGGTGGGTTGGGGGTCTTATGGAATCACCAAGGTTGGGCAAACAGTGTCAACCAGGTTGATGGAAACTTAGATATGGTCTCGGCCTGTACTTGAGGGGGAGAGCTCAGCAAAAGAACAATGGTTTCTGCCAGCACTTCTGTCTGGGAGAAAACTTCCCCTCCAGCCCTTGCCCCAAAGCTAGACAATTCAGTTTCTCCCCATATGTCTCTAGTGCCTTTCAAGCTGCCGTCCCAGCACTCATGAGTCCATCAGTGAGTAAATTCACAGACCCTTTATGAGGAATGCCTGGGGCTCCAGGAGCCCTCTGTCTCACTCAATCACAATCTCTGCTGGTTTTCACAGGCAGAAGTTATGCGGCCTTCTTTTCCCAGCACCAGAACCCTGGGCTGGAGGGTCTGGTGTGGGGCCGAAACCCTCACTTCTTCAGAGGGACCTTGGAAGTTGAGATATCCCTCCTGATTTTAACTGCCACATGTGGGTGTGGGACCAGCCTGTTTTGCATCTCCGCCCCTCCTACCAGTTTCTACATGGCTTCTTCTGTATATCTTTAGTAATAGGACTTTTGTTCAGCTAGATTTCAGGTGGTTCTCAATGATGATTGTTCTGTAGTTTAGTTGTAATTTTGATGTGGTCATGGGAAAGTGCCAGTACAGCATTTACCTACCCTACCATCTTGACCTGAGCCTGTATTAACATGGCTTAAAAGTTAAATAGAAGTGCGGGATGCGGATGCTGGAAAACTGAGAACAATTTGAAGAAATGACTTTTATATCCAGCACCTCACTATTCCTAATGTCCAAGCTAGAAGGAAATTTGCAGTGTTTATAGTCCAGAGTCTCAGACTGTGTTACCAGGACTTCCCAGGGGATATTTCCTGGGCTGCCTTGGGGGATGCAGGGAAGCTGCGTCAAGGGACTCCAGCTTCCATCCTGGTTTAACTAGAACACCTCCATATTTATCTGTGGTCTCCACTGGGATTCCTGGTAACAACTAATTCATGTTGTCAAGTGAAGTTGAAAATAGCTTGTTCAGTCAAAATTAAGTTTAAAAACCATTTACCTTTTCCAACATCCCTATTTTATAAATAAGGAAGCTGACACCCAGTAAAGGTCAAATGACTTGATCAAGTGGCAGATTACAACTGAGTTCCCTAATACCCTCCCTTCCTGCTCCCAGTGTATTGTTATTCCTGAGTTAATGCTCAATTTCCACAGATTATGAAAGAGGGAATTTCCTCTAAATGTCCAACTCTGTAAGAGTTGATTTATTTGGACCAGCTCCCCACCTCAGAGCCTCACAATGGGAATGCCACAGGGCTGTAAACTCTAGTCACAGAAGGCATAACACAACTGAAAATTCCAGAGGTATGTGGACTTCAGGTTTGGTTTGATCAGGGCTCTTGTTCAGTAAGCTCTGCTCTCTTCCATGGGCTAACTCAGTCTGGCTCCACATGATACTTGTCTAAGGGGACCAGCATAAGAATCCTGAAATCATGAAGTAATCCTGACCTTTGCTCTGACTGACCCATCTATGAACCAATAACTACAGCAAGCTGTCTTTGTTTCTAAAGATAACTGCCTTGGGTTTTTGATGTCTGTCTAATGTTCTGTTTATCATGTCTGTGCTTATTTACACTTTTAAAAGTACCTCCTTAACTTAATTATCTTGTATGATCTAGTGATAAATCTCCTTATTTCTTCCATTTCTCCTTTTTTGGTGGAACAGTGCATGAGGTGTTTTCTTTCCAGGTCCTCACGATTTGGTGGTTCCTATTATGCCCCTTTCGTGCCGGCTTGGTTTTTGACATTGTACGACGTGAAGATCTGGGTGGAATTGCTCAGGTTTTGCAGCTTTCACCACTAAAGTGATCTGGAGAGTGATATGCACATCCTTTCTAATTGATGGGGCTGAGTGTGTATTCCCTCTGCAGCATCTCTTCAGGACCCCCTCTGTGGGGGTGACTGTGGCATGTGAGGCTGGGGTCTAGGAAAATGTGGCAAGTCCCATAGTGAGCAGGGATTCCCCGGGGAAACTAATGTCACCAGACCTCTCTGGCTTCAAGCCCTGCATTGGCAGCCCCTCTACTTCCCCAGACAGGAGCGGGGGATTGGGACTGGGGCTATGGGATATGTCCCAGACTCTGAACTTCTAGAACATCCCTGTGTTTTCTATTTTGTCTGCATTAGCAGCAAATCCCTTAAATCAAAATGACCTGTGTCTTTCTTCCTAAAAA
The DNA here is from genome assembly GCA_004026545.1 of Mormoops blainvillei. Taxonomy (NCBI): domain Eukaryota; kingdom Metazoa; phylum Chordata; class Mammalia; order Chiroptera; family Mormoopidae; genus Mormoops; species Mormoops blainvillei. Next base: position 39,142 of record PVJD01010175.1, read on the forward strand.
TAATAAAAAAGGATAGAGTTCGCTTGGGGGAAGGAAGCCCTAAAGCATGAATGGAGGATAATGGGGGAGTAGGGAAAAGGGATGAGAGTGAGGCCCCGTCAGAGGACTTCGGAGTGGAAGGCCTGTTTTCTTGACAGAGTTCTTACTCCCAAGGGAGTATAATGGGAGAATAAGGGAGACAGTAGGGACTCTGGGAATTGTGGAGAATATCTCAATCAAAAGACTATCCAGTTGTAATTTCTCCTCCAGAGAGTTTAACCAAACAACTAAATCAAATGAAGAAAAATGCCATATGTGCTTCCAGTTTTATAGCAGTGTATATATAACTGTACATGATGTTGTATTTACTGTAATAGCAAAATACGAAAAACGCTTTGACTGTCCAAGGACAGAGAAACCATAAGATAAGCCAAGGTATCAATACAATGAAATATTACGTGTCCACCGAAAGACACACACACACATGTGATGACCCTTTAGGACTGCGCTGGCTGGTACTGGAGTCATGAACCACAAGTGGCTGTTTAAATGTGCATTTGCATGAATTAAAATTACATAAGTGCACAATCCAGTTCCTCAGCTACAGTAGCCCAACTTCAAGTGCAGAAGAGGCACATGTGGCAAATGGCAACCACCCAAACACAGATACGGAACATTTTCATTATTGCTCAAAGTTCTGTTGCACAGCACTGCTCCAGAAAAGCTAGAAAAGTGTCTACATGTGATCATTCAAATGAAACAAAAGTAGCAAGAGAAACACGTGCTGCCTACACCAATATAAAAATCATGTGAATACATGGGTAAAGATTAGTCAAAACAAGGAAGCATTGCAATTATTCCCACCAGGGAATTAAATGCACCAGGTAGATTTAAAAGTTACCTTTTAGAGTGAATGGCCTAGAGTTTGATCACAAACACATGAAATCTTTGAAAACTCTCTTCAGGGAGCCAATTGCACCTGCTGTTCCTGGGCTAGACATAGAGAAGCTGTCGAAGGGACAACGGGAGATGGGAGCGTCCGGCTCTGAAGCTGGCTTTGCAACTGTCCCTGCTCTGTGGTGTCATGGGAGTTGCCACACGTCTCCTGGCCTGTTCTTTCAGGCGACCTGTAAGGTCTCTTCCAGCTTAGAGGCATGGTTGTGCTCACCTTCCAGTGGAGGGCAGGAGTCCAATGGGCCTGCTAGACTGGTCCTTGAAAGGCCGTGGGAATGGAGAGACAGGGGCAAGGCATCAGGTTGGGAAGCAGCTCTGCGGAGTCCGGTGGTGATTGTGGATTCTGGGGGCGAAAGAAGAGCATAGCCGAAGGGTTCCCTAGGATGGAGAGCCTGGTTAGTGACAAGATGGGGGATTGTATTCCAGACACTAAAGAGTATAAAAAAAATTGCACCTGTTTTTATTAAATGTTAGAACTGACTCAAACTTTAAGTGAAACTTTAAACACAGCTGAGAAAATGCTAGCTCTGCCTGGTTCCCCAGAAACCCCGCCCCCTCTTCCTGGCCCACTGTCTGGGCACCAATGGTTCACCCGCCACCCTCCCATCGGGCCATCAATAACACTGTCGAACAGGGCTATTCTGTCATTTGTTCAACTATTTCTCTGATGTCAGACCATAAAATCACACTTCTTGAAATTCACTTATTCTTGAACATGTCCTCTCTGAATCAATTTTACAGTTACAGCATTTTATCTGAATCATTTCACGCTTCTTTTTAAAGTTTGAAGATAGGTAGCATTTCAACCCCCATTTCCCTTTTTATATATTTTTCTATTAAACATCACATGGAAAAGTACTTCTACTAAATAATTGATTTATCATCCACCTTTAGGGTTTTTAATGTGTAAGAACACATTTGCGTACCTTTGATATGTATCATGTATATTATTCTGTGCTTTTCTGTGTATACTTTTATTGCATATTGAAACAAAGCAAACTACCTGAATCTGTACCTGTTAAACCCTTTGATAGTGCAAAAAATGTACATGTATGTTTGTGCGTGAGCTATACATTCATTGAATAATGGGCCACTTTCATGCCATGCCCCGAGGCAGATCAAATTTGAAAACACATAGTCCTGTCTTCCAAAAAGTTTACAACCAAGTGGACACATGCTTTGACCGTTTCTGGACAGCTTAAAAATTAGAAGGATATCAGGCCCCAAATGTGTGTTTAAAGCCAAGGACTCAGATCTCAAAGGGTTTTTTTTCTTATAAAAATTATATTTAATAATTTTCAAGTTCGGTCTCCCCAAAGTGACTAAATGCATAATATATGCTGGGTATCATTGTATTCAGTGCAATTTAATTCAATTTACCAACACATTTATTGCCTACATTGTGAAGAGCCAGAACATAAAGATGAGTAAGATGTCGCTGTTGTTCTCAAGCAGCTCTCAGAGTGTGGTAGGGAGGGCAAACCAGTAAATGCCCACCCACCAGTGGGCACCGGGGGTACCAGCTAGGCCTGGGAAGCCTCATGGAGAACACTGACTACCAACATACCAAGTACATGAGCGCTGCTGCCAAAGGACAGGCCAGGACTCCTAGAACACACTTTCCACTGACAGAGCTCTGGCGAGAGAAGAGGAAGTGAGCATCTGCCTCTTCTACACTTCCGGTCTGCTGATCAGACCATAGAGAAGCACCAGTTCTAAGGTAGTAAGATCAGGGCCCAGGACTAAGGCTGAAGGAGTTATCAGACCAGGACTTCCTGCCAGTGCAACTCTCCAGGCTAACTTCCTGTTTTCCCCTTACCCTTCATCAGGACCAGGAAGGGTAGCCTGGTTTTCTTTCACTACAATGCCATTGATTTTTTTCCTGGCCCGCTGCACAGCTAAGAGTAGCCCCAAAGACCCATTAAGAGCTTTTCACCGCTTTTAGGACAAAATCTAACCTCCCCCGCTTCAGGGCTGGTCCTCACCTCTCTCTCCATCTTGCCCTCAGCCACAAGCCTTCGTGTTTTCTTTGCCATAGTCATGCTGCCTTCCTTGTGGCTCTTCAAGCATGCCCTCCGCTCCAGGCTTTTCTCCAGCCTCCTATTTCTACTCTTCCTTTGGCCGTCTAGTCTTGGACTGGCTGAAGCCTAGACATTCATCCATCCTCAGCTTACATGTCATTTCCTTAGAGAGTTCTTCATTGGCCTGAGAGGAGGGAGTTCCTAGATGACCCAGTGCTTCCCTTATCTTAGTCCTCATCAAACTCGATATGATTATCCCCTTCACTCCTTTCTTCTGTAAGCTCCAGGGGGAGGGCTAAGTCTTCTGAAGTCCTAATTTCAAACAAGAAAAAAAAAACCAACATTTGAAGAATCAGCAATGTATAAAGCAGACATCTATTTTGCTATTTTAAAAAAGATTTTATATATTTATTTTTAGAAAGAGGGGCATGCAGGGAGAAAGACAAGGAAAGAAACATCGATGTGTGAGAGAAACATTGACTAGTCGCCCCTTGCACACGCCCAAATAAGGACCTGGCCCACAACCTAGGCATGTGCCCTGACCGGAAATTGCACTGGTGACCTTTCAGTTTGCAGGACGACGCCCAGCCCACTGAACCACATCAGTCAGGGCTGTTTTGCTATTTTTTACATATTGTTTGTTCATATGAGGAAAGGGAGGCAATGCCTGAGAGACATGCGCTTTCTGTTCTTTGAGATGTATTTTCACTTAAAATTGCTTTTTATTCAACCACAGTGTTTATAAATTTTTGGAATGATGGCTACACCTTCTTAAAAAAAGAAAGAAAAAAGAGCAGGAAAATCTTTGCAGATAGTGAATGCTCTCTAGATTTCTGTATCTTTAAGGTACATGAGCAGCAGCAGGAAAATCTGTTTGGATAGTAAACGCAATATTAAAAAAGAATGAATCTCTAAGGGAAAAGATGCAAGGTGTGGACTTTTGATTAATAAACTCAAGGACACCAAGAAAGACCATGATGGGTTTTGAATTCTTAAGGCCTGCAAAGGACTTGCGGGTAAGCTTTCTGAAGGCAGCTACGAAAGTTCTTTTTATTAAGGTTCTTTCTGAACCTTCACCACCACCCCTAGCATGGGCCACTGGCTCTCTCCACTATCTTCGATCAATTGTAAAGAACGTGGGTTCCAACAGAGTGGGCCTGGAGCTCTACACCATTTTGAGAAGCTGATTTCCTCTCACACCTACAGGTCCAGAGGGCCAACTCCAAGTCTGGCTGTGTCAATCACTTGCTGTGTGATCTTAATGATTTCCCATCCCCAGACCTTAGCTTCCTCATCTCTGAAGTCAGAGGTGGATAAAGTCTTCACATCACTTCCCACCTGTCTTTCCAGTCTCCCAAGACTCCACCAAAGGCCATTCCTTTCCCTGTCCCCGGGAGTTTGGAACTCACATCTTGGTCTCATCCTCTGGGTTCATCGTCACCACATCTCCATGTGCTATTTCCTGACCCTCTTTTCTTTCTTGTGTTTGCTGTTGTCTTTGTCACTGCGTCCTACTGAATATGGTTCCCTCGCTCTCCACACTTTCTAGATTTACATGTCTGATGCCGATTCGTCCTTCAAGAAGTTAAATTCCACCCTGCCCAAAGCCCTCTCGAGCTGTACCCTCCACTCCACATTCTAACAGTCCTGCCTGTAGACCCCTTGTGTTCTCAGAGCCCCATGTTTTCCTCTGTTCCAGTTCTCATCACACTGTTTTGCTATTGTCTATTTCCTGATTTGTTTTTCTCAGGAGTCCCAGTTTGTCGAGACCTGGGCTTAGCTTCTTCAACATCTAGCACGGTCATTGAGATGTAGTAGGTGTTTAATCAGTGTTTGTAGAATGAATGAATGAGTAAGTGAACCAATGAAGTTGTGAATGAGCACCTCATTATTACCAACTTTTCTTTTTTTTTTATTTTTTAAAAAGATTTTTACTTGTTTATTCTTAGAGAGTAGGGAAGGGAGGGAGAAAGAGAGGGAGAGAAACATCAATGTGTGGTTGCCTCTCGCACGCCCCCGATTGGGGACCTGGCCTGCAACCCAGGCACATTCCCTGACTGGGAATCAAACCAGGGACTCTTTGGTTCGTAGGTCAGCACTCAGTCCAATGAGCCACAACAGCCAGGGCCCAACCTGTCTTTTAGAAAGCAGTATTGCACTTAACTAGGCTTCCTGGAGACACAGTGCCTTAATAAGGGCAGGTAAACTGGTAGAGGTTTGGGCTGGTGGAAAAAGGGGACCCTCTGCCACTCAGCTGGTCCTTCTGCTTGGACTAGGTTAGTTGGCTGAGCTCACAGCATGATTACGGGGAACAGTAAGAGGAGGCATCAGGGAGCCCCTTAGGTTTTGTATTCCTTGCTGCATTTGCTTGACATCCTTACCCTATCCTAATGGTATTGGCAGAAGGCAGAAGTACTTCTCTCCCCTCATTGTAACTCCTGCCAGGTTGGTACCATCCTTCCCTCACAGACGCCCAGGAGTGTCATTAGAGACATGATCCCCAGGCTTGTCTAGGGGGGTAATGTAGCAGATGGAAGTCATGTATTCAAAAGATTTTCACGTGGCATGCACTGTGCTGGTGCTGGTACAGATACGTGAGAGCCAGACACAACGCCTGGCCTCAAGAAGCTAATAATCTATTGGGGGAGCCAGACTGTGAACAGAACTTTATAGAGGGAAGGTAATTAGGTAACCTTTTATTCCTGGCTCGGTGTATAAACACCTAAATAAGCCCAAATCCCTGTATTTATGGAAGTGGAAATGTCAAGCTGATATTAAGAAATTTTAATTTATCAAGTCCTCTAATATACACGATCCTCACAGAAACCTCATGAGCTAGGGATAATGGTTCCCCTGAGATAAGAAAACTGAAGCTTAGAGAAATTAAGCGATTTGCTTGAAGTCACTCATTTTCAGGGATGTCTTGGGATCAGTACCATTTAGATCATTCTCCTAACTCCAGGGTTTTCTGTCTTCCAAACACCCTGGTACACACTCAGGGTGTTGAAACCTCGCTAAGATCATAAAGTGCATTTGAAATGGTCAGAAGGTATTAGACTGAATATACAATATTTAAGTCATAAGTGTATTTTTCATTCCTTGAGAATTAGACATCCATGGAGTGACATATAGGAGCAGGTCTGGGCATGAGGGTGGAAGGGTAGTTGAGAGGGATGTGAGACAAGTTGTGGGGCTCCCCTGGGTATAATGAGGGACCTGGGTTCTATCCTGGCTGCAGGGTGGGGAAGGAGACCCCAGGCACAGTGGTCAAAGAGCAGTACATACTCAGGCCAAGACTAGACCAGTGTTGGCACCAAGTGGCATCAGTGAGTGTATCCCAGCAATTGAAAGTCAGCCAGGACACGAGACCGTGGCCCAGAGCATTGCAGCCAGTGTGGCCAAGGCCAAGGCCAAATCTGAATGCAGACCTGTCTGACCCTCCTCCCCCAACACACGTGGATAGTATCTCTCCAAGAGGCTCCGGGAGACCCAGGGCATACACCATCCCACTCTGGTTGACTTTAGAACTGAAGTGCCACCCACCGTGGTGTTTTTGAGGCCACTGACTTCTTGCCCCAATGAGAAACGGAGGTGTGTCTGGACTTGCGATTGGATGGAGCGTAGGAGATCTAGCCCAGGCCAGGCAAAGCCAGGGAGTGGAAGAAGGACCTGACAGTGAATGTGGTAACTGGCAATTAAGTGGAAGAGTAAGTTACTCAGAATACCATATTCTTCAACATGCTGAAATGAGTTTACTGTAATTCTAGATGAAAAAAACTTTCAGAGCTGATACTTAGAGACTTGGAGGTAAGACTGGTTTATATTTTTTTTCTAGTTTCAGTATAATTCAGCACTTTCACTTTGCAAAGCTAAACCTGACCTTACTGTGGTCTGCAGAATGTTGACTCAGCGTCAGGTTAGCAGCAGTGTAATGACACGAAGCGAGGCTGGAGGTTGTCAGGGCTTTAAATCTCCTCACTTCAGCTGTCCCACAATCTGAAAACTGTGCCTTTATCAGAAATTAGAGCCCTTGTTAAAGCAGAGGCCTGGATATGTGTTCATGCATTTGAAACCTGTTTTAGAAGGATCCCCACCCCTAGTTTATGAGCAGTAGAAGGGTACTGATTTAGGTTCAGTCTCTCCCCTTCCCTACATTAGTACAAACAGCAACGGAAGGGCTGACGAAGAAAAAGAAAGGTGAAGGAAGAGGGGAGAAAAGAAGAGGTTATGGAAGGCTCACTTCTACTTCCTTGGAAATATTTCCTGCATTTCCAAAATCCTAACTGATGTGCCCTGGGAAAATAAAAGGACTTGAGCTCTTCTAGATGTGTTTGTGTGATTCTTACCTGGCTCTCTCCTGGTATCCAACTGTGAATTTACAATTCCTTATGTGAAAGACAGAGATAAAAGTTTCACCCTCTTCTCCAAAACACAGCACAGCACCTATCTACCCCTTTACCCCACCATACTTGAAAGCACCAAATTGACGTTTTTTATATACTTATCATAAATCAGATCTGCTGTGCACACCAGTAAATAGTGCCAGTAAGTCAGGTGTAACCGAATCAGATTTTTTGGCCTTGACTTCCAATGGTGAGAACAAGTATGTGCTGACAGATAGGAAAAACGATGAGGCCCGGGTGCTGTGCACCCACCTTTTCAGAAGGTGTAGAGCATTGTGGAGCCTGGGATCCGGAGAACCTGGATTCAGGGATGGTACCATGCTCACTGGGGACAGGCTCAGGAAAAGCCAGATGGAGTCCCATTTTCAAATTTCACATGGCCTCGGGATGCTCCTAGTTGGTGCCCTGAATTTTCTCTGCAAGACTGGATGTGAGCTCTGGTGCAGATAAAGGAAAGATCTGAGAAATGCCTCATATTCTGGCTGGTGGGACACAAGCCCGCCCTGAATCCTCAAGCACCAGCTCTGATCCTCTAACTTATCCTGATACCACACCCCAGCTTCTGTTCTTGCTCTAGAAACTCAATGCTTGCCTTTGTCCTTATTTCATTCCTAGGGTCAAGTTACAGCCCACCTACTGACCACCGATACCCTTCCTCAGAGGATGGCCACAGCTGCTACTTCGATCTGTTGTGTTTTGCCTCCCCACCCAGTCCTCATTTCTGTGCTGCTTTCCAGCTCCTCACATTCCCCATAGCCAGCTTTGGGCCCCCCTCCAGCCTTTTTAGGGGCAAGAATAGGTCTATCACCCCCAGATCCCCTCAATCATTACTTTTCCCCAAAAGGTTCATTTCATTTTATCCCTAAGGAAGTTCCTCAGTCTCCATAACCAGCCTTCTGCACGGCAGATTCCACCATACAAACTGTGAAACTAGAACTCTAAAGTCAAATTACGTGATCCCCATCTCGTTCAGATTCTTAATTCATATTACTGTATTACAGACATGTCGTCCATAAAGAAACCAGTTTTACTCCGTCAGTCAGACTGTGGAATTGTTCTTGCTATCATGGAGACATCACACCTGCCCCTCCACGATGCCCCCTTTGGAAACGTTGCCGTTTGTGCTGAGAGGCAGTGCAGAGCAGTGGCCTTGATAGGGAACCACTCTGCCTTTTGCTAGACACGTGGCCTTGGGTGAGTTATTTAATCTCATCCGCATCTGTAGAATCAGGCTGGTTGTAATATATTGCTTTCTAAGGACGAAATGAAATCACTGAAGCAAGGTGCGTAGAATAGCAACTAAGATGTTTTGCCCACTCAAAAAGTGGTATTTGTTACTAGGATTTTTCTCTGCTCTTTGGGGCCACCTCCAATTCCGTAGCCTACAATATCTTAAAGGTATTCTTTCTTGCACAGGTCTGGCCATCCTGCACAAACATTTTAGATAATTTTTCTATAATTTATGTATAAATTACATGTATGTACAATAAAGACCCTTTGCCATATTTTTGCTCACTTTGGCAACCTCAGGAGGTTTTCCTGCACTTCGTTTAGTTACTTACATAGTGCCTCGGTGAAAACAGAAATCTCCCCTCTGGCAAGGGGGAAATCAGCTTTTATCTCTCCCACAAAACATATGGGAAATGATTCAGGAAAGGACAGTCTCTGGAGATACACATAGTGCCCTTTCTTTTGGGAAAAAGAATGACTTCTTTTTTGTGCCTATGCCAAAGTCTGGGATGAAATTTAATTACTCCTTGTTTATTTCCTTTTTCCTATGTTATCTTCAGCTGTCTGAGGACTCTGTCCACTCTGAGTAGAGCATCCTTTCTCCACCCAGAGGTTGGAACGCACATGAATAAAAACACCTTCCTTAGAAACAAAAACAAACAAAAATAGGAAGAAAAGCTCCAAACTTCCAAAACAATGAATTAAAAAACTAACTTTATTCTTAATTACAAAGTAACACATCAATATATTCTCTTACAGATAAGGTGAAGTCCCAATTGACTATCAACTCAGTCTCAGAACGCTTACCGGTTTGCATGTACACACAAGTGCGCACACACATACCATTGTCTTGCACTGGCTCTTATGTAAATTGCATACCATTTTATTTTGCAGCTTATGGCCTTTAATTAAAAAACATCTTTTATATTGATTTAAATGATTCATGTGTTAGCCCTCATCATTCACAGCTGTAACTTTATCCAGGAAAAAATACTTCCATTGCTAATAATTAATACCAGTGGCAAACTTTTCTTCTTAGGTTGCTTAGGTTAGTGGCTCTCAAACTTTGCTACATATTAGACTCACTTGGGAAATTTTATTACTTTTAATCTTTTTTAAAAAGATTTTTATTTATTTTATTTTCAGACAGAGGGGAAGGGAGAGAGAAAGAGAGGGAGAGAAACATCAATGTGTGGTTGCCTCTCCTGTGCCCCCTACTGGGGACCTGGTCAGCAACCCAGGCACGTGCCCTGACTGGCGGATCAAACCGGCGACCCTTTGGTTCACATGCTGAAGCTCAATCCACTGAGCTACATCAGCCAGGGCTCACCTGGGAAACTTTAAAAAATCTCACTACCAGGCTTCAGCCCTGGGGCCAACTGAATCAGAATTTCTGGGGATGTGCCAGGCATTAGTAGCGTCCAAAGATGATCAGATAATTCCAATGTGCAGCCGAGTTTAAGAACCAGAGGTCGAGGAGGTGTCTGGGTCCTGTCTCCCTGTCTCCTCCAACCCGATTTTGGGAGACTTCTTATTTGAATCCATGTTTATAAGGTTTCTGAATTTGTCCTTCATTCAGGCTACCAGGGATGAAACTTGGTAGCCCAGGTAGATCAGGCAAACCTGCTCTTTACTCATGGCCTCAACCAAAAAGAAAAGTTCTTTTATTGTCATTTCTCCTCTGAGCATTTAGAAATATTGTAACAGATTCCTTCTGAGCTAGTAATGAAACTTCATGGAATAATCGGGGATAACTGTGGAGATTTTCTTCCTTTTAAAATGTACATGTCAAAAGTCTGGGGTAAGTCCACAGAGCTATTCATTTAGATACTGTGTTAGGGACCATGTCACAAACGGCACTGCAGTGTGGAATTACAGATGCCCAGTTCATGTAGGAAATGAAGGTGTAGTAATTTAAAATGTTAGAGAAAGCAAAATAGGGAAGAGCAAAAGTAAGGGCTTATTAGACAAACTCATGTTCAAATCGTCCCCGCCACTTTACCTGCCACCTTGGTCAAATTGCTCCTTTTCGAGGTTTTTCTCTCACCTGTCAAGTGAGTATAATACTGCCTACTCCATATAGTTGTTCTTATGATGGTTGAAAATTTTGTTAAAGCACCTGACAGTTATTGGCACCTAGAAGCATTCAACAAATGCTACCTGACATTTCCATTTCAAAAGCTGAAAATAATCCATTATCCAGTTTTTTGGTAGTCTAGACAGAATTTAAATATCGACCCCCTCTCCCCCGTTCACATTTGCCTTCCGCAATTTTAGGAGAGGTGAACAATCCACAGGAACAGGAAACAGATTCTTTTTAAAGGGAACTGTAACTGTGAAGACAGAGGTAAACTATTTCAGGGTCGCCTGTCTGCTCTTTGCCTGGTTGCAACATGCACAAACTTCAGTTTACCATCATGTAGTTAAATTGCACCAAGTCACAACCACTCAATTTAAATTTCAGTTACAGGATAGATCAACAAGAGTGAGCAATTGTTTAAACACAATAAAGTACAAGCTTTGCTACCAACTCTTCATTTCTCGAATTCCCACATAAATAATGTGCAATACGATCATGAATGATCACATCACTTCTTTCAAAGTCCATTGGCTATTGGTCACTGGGTGTCTACAAACACAGCACAGCCTGTAGTTGTGCTGCTTCCGTGTCTCCTAGTGATAAAACTCTTGTGACGTTCTACAAAAATGGATAATCAAAAGACGGAATTGGCTAACACAAAGGAAAGCAAAGCAAGAAAACAAAAAGGGATGTGCTGGGATGCCGCAAGTGAACTCTAATTGAGCATAAATAGAAGAAATAGTTCAATGTGAGAATCTCTACATATCCCGCCTGAGAAATTTAGTTAAAGTGAACTTATGGGTATGAATGAGGCAAGTGGTTGTAATGAAAAAGATGAATGAAAATATCCCAGAAGAAGTGATACCGGCAAAAAAAACTTGACATTAAAGGAATTTTTAGATTATCTTTACAACACTGAAAGGGCAAAGGAAGAAATGTCGAAACCAATCCAAACTTAGAAAGGAATATGACAATTTGGTGAGGCATAAAAAAAAGTGCTCCATACTGTAAGTTATGTGATGAGAAGATAAGCATTTTTCACGTTACGAGCGTTTGACAAAGAACTAAAACACTTCCATTCTCACTGCCTCTAATGTTTTGAATTACCATCTACTAAACAAGCATTAGTTTTTACTATTTTCATTTCCCTATACATTTATAGTTGACAGTAAGGTTTTTTGATATTTTGGTCAAAACTGTTAAATATCACAAAACCAATGTAATTTACCCATTGATTGTGAAGATCGCTTAGCACAGTTTCAGCAGGCATGGTCATTTGTATGGCCCCAGGCTACCGTGAAAAGTCTGCCCCTCCAAGGTGTATGAAAGAGAACTTGTGATTATGTGAGATTAAATACAATTGACAGGAAACCTGACTCCTCCCTCTGCTACTTCTGGAGAAAGCAAATATGAACACTTGTGCACCTCCAAAAGCCCCATGTGAGGGGAACCCTATTTGGGAAAAAAAGCCTAAATAGAAAACTATTTAGATTTTATCTGAACTGTAATCCTTTCCTAAGAATTTCTTCAAGGCCTAATGCTGTGAACTATTACATCTCCTTCTGCAGAACCAGTAACTTATAGCATTGTGGGCAGGATTTGATGAGAGCACACACGTAAAGCACTTGCATTATGCCTGATACGTAGTAAATGTTCCATAAATCATCATCATTGTTATTGTCATGAATCTTGCTATGTGACTATAGGGTGACCAACTGTCTCAGTTTGCCCAGGACTGAGGGGTTTCCTGAAATGCAGGATTTTTAGCACTAAAACTAGGATGGACTTGGGCAAACCAAGATAATTAGCCCGTCTGTGTGACTCTCTAGCTCTGGGATTGAAAAAGATCCTCATGGGATTTAAGGAGTAATTAGAAGAGAGAAAATTCCCCATGTATAGTTTCCAGATTAGAATTTTAGGGACAGAAAAGACATTATGGCCCATGCTTCAACTGCACAGCATTCTCTATAATCCGTCCCAGGTAGACTCTGTTTTTTAATAGTTTATAAGGGAAGAAAATAAATGACATAGTCAATTGATGACTATCATGCCTCAATCACTCTGCCAGAGGCTGAGGGAAATGCTCATAAATAAGACTCATTTCCTTCCCTACAGAAGCTTACATTCTAGGAAGGGAGCTCGCCGATTATATGCACCCTGACTTACCAAGACTCCGCCCTTTACAGAGAGTTGACGCTGTGTAAGGTGCTTTAGACATGGGATCACATTTCATCCTCGTGATAGCCCCAACAGGTACTATCATTCCATTTTGCAGATGAGGTAGCAGGTTCAGAGGGACTGAGTTGTGCAAAGTCACAAAGCTGGTAGGTGTTATTACTGATCTCAGGAACCAGGGCTGTAGTGGCCGAGAGCATGGGCTCCAGAGTCAGCATATCTGCGTGTGAATCCTGATTTCCAATGGCCTGCCTTGTGACAAATGCCCGAGAGCTGCTGTTCCCTCCCCTGCAAGATGGGACTGATAAGAATATCCACTTTTGATAGTCATGAAGATTGAATGAGAAATGCACTTAGCATGTGCCTGACACGTAGATAAGGCTCAGCAAATATGTATCATTTTCACCATCATACCAAAGCCCATGTGTTTCCCCGACAGCAGGCAGCCTCTTTCATTTCTAGGCAAGTTCTTAGAGGAAGGAGGAATCAATGAAATGCTTCAAGAGTTCAGAGGTGAGGAAGACTGTTTCAATCTGTGGTGATCAATAAAGGCCTCTCACAACACTGGAACTTGATCTTCATGAATGGATAGACTTTCAATAGGTTCAGGTTGGGACAAGGAGACTACTCCAGGCAGAGGGAAGGATTTCAGCTGAGACAGAGAGCCAGGAAAGCACAATGCGTTAGGAAATGATAACTGCCGATGGTGAGAGTGTAGGTTTCTTGTAAGGAGACTTGTGGAGATAAGGCAGGAAAGAGCGAAATCCCCACAATTCAGGTGACGTTTCTAGGAAGCGTTAGGCGAACACTTTCTTCATAGACATGGCTCTGTCTTCTCAATTCGGGGCTCCCAAATAAGCTTTGATAAAAAAATTGTTTCACCTGTTCTTGCTCCTTCCTGGGGCTGCTTCTCTTGACCCTGAGAATTGCTTCCTTGTCTTCATCCCTTGTAAGCAAGGTGCTGGAACCATGGCGTTGTATACCGACTCTTCCAGGGTGTTCTTGGGTAAGTTCCCAAGCCCTTGCTGACGGGCTGGAATCAGGGGTGGGGCAGAGGCTGAAAGACAGTCACTAGATTAGACAGTCTGGAAAAAGACAGGAGAAGACATTTGTTTCCCAAGATGGACAAGTTTCATCTTTTTCTAGAGGATTAAATCAACTCAAAACAAAACAAAACAGCTTGTGGCACGTATTGGAGGCATGTATTTCTCAGAAGGCCTGTTTCTGAAAAGATGGTCCTGAGTGATCATAGGAACTTAGAAGAATGAGCTTTTGTTTCTAGAAAGAGGGAGAAGCCTCTGGGAAAGGCAGAAGAAAAGGAACAAAAACAGTGTTATGACCTGAAAATAATAACCGCCTTTTTCCAATAAGATAGGCAGAAAGAAGTTGCTCTGTAGAGAGGTTGCTATGGGCTGACTTGTGTCCCACTAAAATTCAATGTTGAAAGTGTGACTGTATTTGGAGGTAGGGTCTTTAAAAAGGGAATTAAGGTTAAATGAGGTCATCTGAGTAGGCCCTAATTCAATATGCCTATTATCGTAGAAGATTAAGACACAGACACAGACAGAGAAAAGACCACGTGAAGATGAAGGGAGAGGATGGTCATCCACAAGTCAAGAAGAGAGGCCTCGGAAGGCACTGACCTTGATGATACCTTGATCTTGGACTTCTAGCCTCCAGAATTTGAAGAAAATAAATTTCTGTTATTTAAGCCACCGAGTCTACAGTATGTTATGACCACCCTAACCAACTAGAACAGAGGGTGAATGAATATTGTTAGCTCAGCTCCCAATCGCATTTGGTATATTTCACTTGTCAATTCTTTTTCATTTGTCTGTCATGTACTACCAAAAGGCGGCATACTTCAAAAATTAATATATTTATTTTTTAAGATTCTGTCCATGACAAAAATGAAGAAAATACATTTTCTCCTCCAAGACGGATCCCAGTGGCCTGTGGAAGCTGTGTGTAGCCCCACCTTTTGTCCTCTCCTGCAGCGATGCGTGGACCATCTGGATTTCACTGAAGATTGTTAGGGGAGAGATCAGAGGGTGGTTCTATCACACATAGAGCAATAAACAACTTAATAACCCTTTAGTATTTTTGTTTCCTTTAGGCCTCCTCACCCCGAGTCTTCCTCTCAGCCCCTTCTTCAAGCAGCCCCTGGACCTCTACTTCGTTTTCACAAAGCAGTTTAGCTTTTTAGCTTTGTCACTCACAGGGCCCGCTGACCTGCAGTCCTTGGAGACTCAGCCTCTCCAGTGGCTTGCCTAAGCCTTGGAGCAGGTCAACAAAGGCAGGTCTTTCCTAGGATTGTATTCTGTTGCTAAGAGAACCATGATCCTTTTCTGTATGTTTATATCTTCTCCTGGGCAAACAATTGCCTCCTTTGACTGATCTATCAAATTTTTCTCTGTAAGAAATATGGGAAGAGAAAACAAGACAGAAGACACAGCTCTGCCTTGACATAGAAGGTTCCTGCCTGGCCAGGCCGGGGTGGGGAAGTGCTCAGACAGGAAGGAATCTGAACAGCTGTGCTGAGTATGGAAGCAGGATCCAAGAGGGGTCCACCTGGGAGAAGGAGAGGGGAGGCTGGCCGTGGATCAGAGCAGGGAAGAGTGAGCATAAAGATCCTGGGGTGGGAAGAAGCTGATATGTGTAAGGGCAGCAGGAAGACCAGGGCGGACCTGCAAGGCCAAGAGGTAGGTGGGGGGCTGGGAGAGGGTAGCCTGTGGAGGGCTGGACGCAAAGTGTAAGAACTGACCCTCATTATTTCCAGCCCCAACCCACGTAGCTGCCTCCAAACCGTATTGCTCAGTCATGTGCCCTGAAAGCATCCCTTTCCACCATCCCTCACTTCTGGGAACCTCCCTGTTCCCTGGAGAAGTCTAAGGATTTTTTTGTTGTTGTTGTTATTTTTCTATAAATACACCCTTCAGCCCGATTGGCAAAATTGTGTTGACTCAGGTAGGAGTAACTGCAAAGTCTTTTGAGTCTGTTTCAGAGGGATCTGTGGCCTTCCTGGTGCTATACAGTCAGAAACTTGCCATTTAGATCCCAGCAGCTGGCATGCCACCCTATGTTTGGGGCCAGCAGGCATTCCACCACAGAGAGGCTCTGTGGCTTTGAGGCCTCATATAATTACTAATAACAGAACCTTGCAAACTTTCCACTAAGTTGTTGCTTCTCTACCTCTGGGGCTGGCCAGGTCTGCAGCATTTCTGCTGCATAGTTAACCCACACCCCAGTGTCTCCTCTGCAGTCCTTGGTCTTATATTCTTCCTAAGTGTCCATAGCTTTGGGCAGCAATTGCTGGATGGTCAGTCCCACAAGGGGACTCCAGGGGCCAGGTGAACCAACGGTAGCAGGTGAGGCTGGGGCTAGGGAGTGGGCTTCACCTTGGCAGTTGACCTCCTTTCATCTTCCGGGACAGAATCCAATTTCTCAAGGACTTAGGCACCTCCATCAAGGCCAGCTTAAACACCATCCATCGACCTGGTATGGCAGATCTGGGGACCTTCATGATGGCGGAGGTGCGGCCTCCTCTCTCACTGGGAGTCAGATTGGGGGACTCACCTGGCTCTCTTCTTGGAGGACAGTTTAATCTGAGCTGAGGTGGTTCCTCTGCCTCAAAGGTCCTGGGTGGGACTGAGCTGTAGCTGAAGTACTCCTCACAGGAAGCCCTGGTTTCACCCCCAGCCAACCACGCATTTTGTTAACACATTTTCCTGTCTCCGAAATGAAATACAGAGTAATGTATAAAGCAGGTAGTGTAATGGAGATTATACTGAGAATTTAATAAGGGGAAGGAGAAAAGGGCTTATATTGCATGCCATGTAGCAAGCAGCTTAACAAAACTTTCTGTTAACCACTTTGGTTTTCCACACCTCC
>PVJD01010176.1:0-55865 GCA_004026545.1 Mormoops blainvillei
GCTTGAGGGAGTTCGAGAGTGGGGGGGTGGGGGCACCCGACTGGCCAAGGAGATGGAGCAGGAGCTGCCGGGACCAGAGGCCCGCAGAGGAGGCCCTGGGAAGAGTGGGTCTTGGAGGGGTGGGCGCCGTGGTAGATGCCGCAGCAGGGAACAGTAACCCCTGGATTTAGTCACCTGACCGTGAGGAGAGCAACTGCAGCGATGGCGGGAAATTCAGAACAGCTCTAGAAAGATCCAGAAACCCAGACAGGGTGGCACTGATGCTGGGACAAGCAAATAGATGGCAGAGGGCAGTGTGGGGCGGGGGGTCTCCATACAGGCACCTTCGGGTGGAAGCACCTTGGCCCTCCCTCCTGCCACACACACCTCCGTCCCAGGCAGGCTAGGGAGCGAGATGCCCACGCGGCAGTCCTGGAGGGGAGAGGCGGCAAAGGAGACAGACCGTCTTTGTGACCTTGGAGTCCACTGAGGTTTGTCACTTAAACAGAAACAGAAAGCCGCCAGAGAATACTCCAGTAAAAGCACTGGTAAGAGACTGGAGAGACAGGCCACAGAGTGAAGAGCACGTGTGCGACGAGGACTCGTATTGAAATAGGCGAAGAACCTGTGGAACTCGGCACTAAGAGCGCGAGCGACCCGACTGAAAAACGGGCAAAGGTCCGAACAGACGCGTCACCCAAAAAGATACGCGGGGAAGCGAGCACATGAAAAGACAGCTGTGTCACAGGGGAAGTGCACATTAAAACAACAATGAGCCAATACCACACACCTATCAGAATGGCTAAACTCCAAAACAGTGACGACACCGGTGCCGGCAGGATGTGCACCAGCAGGGATCTTACCTGCGGCGGCTGGGAGTGCGGGCGGCGCAGCCGCTTGGAAGACGGTTTGGTGGTTTGTTGCAAAATCGAGCGCAGTCTCAGCACAGCATCCAGCCATTGTGCTCCCTGGCGTTTCCCCGGGGGAACCGAACCCTTGTGTCCACACGAAACCCGCACGTAAACGCTCACAGCGGCTTTATTCGTAATTGCCCAAACGTAGACGCCACAAAGTTGTCCTTCAACAGGTGATGGGTAGATAACCGGGGCCCACCCAGACAGTGGCATGTTTATTCAGTGACAAAGAGAAATGAGCAACCGGGTCATGAGAAGACACAGGAAACTTAGACGTGTATCACGAAGTGCAGGCAGCCCGGCTGAAAAGGCTCCCACCGTCTCATTCCAACTGCGAGCTCTCTGGAAACCAAGGACACAGCGAGGAGCAAAGTGGCCGTGGGGGGGTGGGGAGGGGCGAACGGGGGACACCCAGAGGATTTCGGGGCCATGTCACTACTTCGTGTAAGACTGGAATGACAGACAAGTGACATTACAGGTTTCCCAAAACCCACGGGAGACGCAACTCAAGGAGTGAACTGGTCACTGAGCCCCTGGGTTAATGACAATGTAGCAACACTGGCCCGGCGACTGTGACACGAGGGCCAGCGTCGGGAAGATGTTAACAGGAGGCCCTGTGTGCGTGCGCGTGTGCGTGTGCGTGTGTGAGGGTGAGTTCGGGGACCTCTGTCCAATCTGCCGGCTTCTCTGTGCAGGTAAAACTGCCATAAGAGATGACGTCCGTTCGTGGGGAAACGCGGGGCCGCTCTCTTTTAGAGGGAAAATGATAAATTAGACTACGTCAGTGTTAACAGCACCTGTTCCCCAGGACCCGCCGCGGTAGGGAAGCCAAGGGCAAGCCGCGGAGGCGGGAAACATTCACCACGGGCATCGCACGAGCAGCTGGTACCGAAACATAAAAGGAATCACAAGCCAGTCAAAAATAGGCAACCCAATAGAAGAAGAGAAAAACGGGCAAATGATTTGCCCGTCACTTCACCTGCAGGAGGGAAGGCCAGGTGCCCGACACAGGTGAGCAAAGCGGCCCGTCTTCCTCCGTCCTCAGGGAAGTGCGGATCGGACCGGTCACACCCCACACACCCACCAGTGCCAACACTGGGAAACTCCAAGAGCGGTGGGTGGGGTGGGCGGGGGTGATGGGAACATACGGCTGGCGGGACACCGAATGGGCGCGAGCACTTTGGAAAACCGTGTGGCCCTGTGCCGAAAACTGGCCCCGAGCTGCAGCACCTCTTCGAGGGGCACACACAGTGGAATGGCCCTGGCCACCAGGCCGGCCGGGGACCAGACAGAACATGCACACAGCGACGTTGACAACGGCCTCAGACGGAAGGCGCCCGAAGTTGGTAGCAGCTTCGTCCCCAAGACTGGAGAGGCCGGCCAGGGACGGAGGGAGGAGGGATGGGGTTCTAGCTGGCAGGCGGCCTCTCCTGTGCCGTGGTCCCCCTGCCCGGGGCCCGGGAGGTGGGAAGCCCCCGCAGCAACCCCTAGTGCAAAGCAGGGCAGGGAGGCATACCGGCCATGCCCTTCTGCTCAGGCTCTGAACCTGCGGGTTCCTGGTGCCCAGAAGGAAGGAAGGGCCTGGAGGCGCCCAGGGGGCCAGGCTGCAGGCCATACCTGGGCGGGGGCTGCTCTGGGTGCACTGAGCGGGAAGTGGTTTCTGGCCGGGTCCTCGCGGGCGGAGGGTGGGGGAGCAGCTGAGATGCTGAGTCATGCCTGCTGGGCCGCACTCGCTGCCCAGCCCTCCCCAGGTTCCTGAGTCAGCCCACTCGAAGGCCCTCAGGAGGAAACGGGGGTGCAGCTCCCTGGGCCCCGCCGCAGACCCAGACTTATTAGTTCTGCAAGGGCTGTGCGGGAGGTCATTGAGGAAATTAGCTTCGGGTCAGCTGCCTTGGACGGGGGCCTGAGCTGTGGGGGGTGGACGGGGAGGGCTGGCATAGTTAGGGCAGGGGGAGGGCTGATGGGCACAGGTGGACGGGGCAGGGGGAAGAGGTGAAGGGCGCAGTGGACGGGGCAGGGGGAGGGCCGAGGGATGCAGGTGGTCCAGTCTGTGTGGATTCTTGGCGCAGAACAGGGACCTGGTTTGGCCAAAGGTGCTGGTGCGTGCCCTTCTGGTGTCCTCGCCAGAGTCAGCTACCCCCTGCTGTCTACCTCTGCCCCAGGGCAGGGCCATGTAGGGCTCCCCAGCCTGGTCACCGCCCCTGCCCTGTAGCCCAGCTCTCTGTACAACACGGAGAAACAGCTTTCGGGGCCCACAGTGGCTAGAGCAAGATGTGCGTCCCCTCCCGGTGGGCCTTCGCTTCTCCCCGGCGCCCCAGTTCTGTGCCCGGTGTGGGACCGGCTCCAGACGAGCAGGGAGCTGCGGGGCGGGCCTGTGCGTTCGGGGCCCGTGGAGGAGGCTGGGCGCTGCAGAGGACGGCTGCTTTCTTCAGCCTGGCGGGGGACCTGCTGACCGTTTCAGTTGCCCACCTCCCCTCAGCACACACACGCACGCGTGCACACGGCCCCGTGGACTGTGCTGAGGTGGAGACAAAGCCCAGAGACTTTGAGAACACAAGGGTATCTCAGGGCCTCAACCAGATGCTGGTGAAAAGGAGACCAGGGTCCCAGTGGCCCACAAGCCCCCGAGGGGAGGCACCCCAGGGCCGGGACTGGGCCCTGAGCCACGGCCTTTCTCTGTCGTCGCTGCCCTTGGGGCGGGGGGCGGGGGCGAGGCCTGGCAGCCACACGGGGACCTTGGGGGACCCCAGGAGCATCCTGCTGCACTCGGGGCGGCTCTGTGGCTCAGCCGCAACCTGGGGAAGGACGAGACAGACTTGAACCGGCCTTGTCGGGGCTCCAAACCCCAAGCCAAGCCTTTAAGCAAGAAGGGGCCTCGTCACAAGCTGTGGAATGTGCGCGGGGCGGGCTGGGGCTGCTGCCCTGGACCCCTCGCAGCCCCTCGCAGCCCCTGCGGGCCACCGCGCCCCTGCCCAAAGGGTGCCCCAAGGAGGGACGGGGCCGGCCCAGGAGCCGCGGCAGGGTGGGCGTCCGCGGGCCGGTGGGGTCCGCCGGCCAGGCAGTGAGCCCACGGCAGGTGAGCATTTACTTGGCCAGGCTCCGGGGGCCCCGGACTGGTGTGGCTGCCCCCACCCCAGTCCACTGGAGAGACAAACCGGGCCCCCACGGAACCCCTCCTCTGGACCCCGGAGGCCAGCTCCGGAAACAGGCCTGCAGCCTGGGGCTCAGGGGGCACACAGGCCGTGGTGGTGGGTGCAGGGTTCAGGACAGCGAGCTGCGCGGAGCCCTCGAGGGCGCCGGGTCCCTGCTCTTCGAGTGGCTGAGGCAGAGAACAGATACAGGGAGGGTGTGGGGGAGGCGGGCAGGTGGTGTCCACCCGGCCCCCTCAGGGTGCCCAGATATCTTCTGGATGTTTCTGTGAAGGCGACCCTTAGCCGTGATCGGCATTTCTCATCTACTCGGACTGAAGCCGATCGCTTTCTGTGTCGCGGGTGGGGCTCCCCCAGCCTGCTGACGGTGGCCTTCGGGGAACAGGCTGAGGTCTCCGAGGGCAAGGGGCCTCGGGCTCCAGGCGGACTTCTGAGTGGAGCTGCCACGTCAGCTTCGCCGGGACCCCCGCCCACAGGACCCACGGTGATGCAAGCCAGTCCCTTCAAATGACCCCTCTCCAGACGCTTAGAAAACTGGACAGACAGATGACAGACACGCACCCCGTTGGTTCTGCTCCTCTGGAGAAGCCTGACTGACGCAGGCAGGTCCCACAGAGGTGCCCCTCAGGGCAGTGAGCGGGCAGCGGGCCGCGGCCAGGTGGGGGGTGGGGTGACCGGGCAGGGTATGCAGGGGGCGGGGCCGGTGAAGGCCTCGGAGGCTGGAGGCGGCTGAGCGGCCCACTGGGTGGGCCCCAGGCGAGGGCCGCGTGACAGTGGTGACAGTGGGCAGGAGAGGACGGGGCCCAAACTCAGAGTGTCCACCGTCCTGCCATGTGACCGGTAGCCTCTGGTTGGGGGGGTGGGGACCCGAACTTGGATTGTGACGTTGAGAATGGGACGAAGGGGGCGGCAGCAGATGCTAGGAAGGGCTGGGGGCAGGGAGGTGAGGAACAGAAGGTGGCATCTATTGTCCCCCATCCGCTCCTCATAAAAATAAGGATGTCACCCTGGTTCTGGCGTGAGTCACCAGGAAAACGGGCCGTTTCTGTGTCCTGAGGCCACGGGGACGAATGACCACACACGAGGTGGCTTCGGACAACACGAAACTGTCCTCTGGCTGCCTGGGGGCCCGAAGTCCGACATCGGCCCCACAAGTCTGGGGGCTGCCGTCCTGGGCTCGGGGCTCCTGCCCCGGTCAAGGCCCACAAAGCTGGCTCCCCATCTCCCTCGGACCCCTGCCTCCCACACATAAGGACCCGCCGCATTGTCTCGCGTCGTCCCGCAGCTTGGGGCCCTCGACTCAACCTGCAGAGCCCCCTGGCCCTGTAAGGTCACATGGTCGCAAGTTAGGGCATCAGAACATGATGTCTTTGGGGGACCTAGTCCACCCTACACCGGCCTTTGTCGATGTGAAGAACATGAGGGTGAGGACAGGACTTGCATCGGGGACCCAGGGCGTGTGGAGTGCCGGCGGGCTGGGCTGCAGGGACAGGTGTCCCCAGGGAACTTGGACGCCCGGTCAAGGCCACGAGGCCAGGGCTGGAGGTGTGGGCGGCAGCTGGCTGGGAGCGGGCGCTGAAGCCGGGGCAGGTGGGCAGGATAAGAAGAGGGGCTGGGGAGAGGAATCCTGGAGCCCCAGCATCTGAGTGGCCCATGAGGGCTGGGGACGGATACGCCAGGGGAGGGGGCTGAATTGAGGGGCTGGGCAGGGTGGGTGGGTGCCTGGACTTAGGGAGGGGCACAGGGCTGTGGGAGGAAGGGCTGCGGGGCTGGTCGAGGGGCCCAGGACTGGGGCTGGGACCGGGGCTGGGACCGGGGCTTGGGGTTTGCTGGGCTGGCTGGCCGAGCTGACCGGCCACGGCAGCTGGGTGGCTTTGCTGGGCTGGGCGGGCTGGTGGCTTGTTTTTCAGGGCCGGTTCTGTGACTGTCAAGTGTTGAGCAATGTACGTGGCTTCACCTGAGTGCTCTCGGGTTCTTCAAATGTCCCGCAGAACAAAGGTGTGACCTGTGCCCCGGCAGCTGGGGACCGATGGTGTGGAGGGCGCCACCCAAAGCTCTGCCGTCGCCCCCTCCCCAGACAGGGCCACGGCCGACCCCGCCCCACTGCCACACGCCGGGCCAGCCACCTCGGCTCAGTGCCCCTCAGAGATGTCCTTACAAACCACTGAGGAAGAGGGTGCCTGTGTCACTGTCCCCGTCCCCGAGGGTGGGGCCCTGTGACCCTGGCACGACCTCGCAGCTGTGGGTGCAGAGGTGGGTGGGTCTCACCGTGGCCCAGGGAAGGCCCCGCCCCTCTCCCGGGCGAACCTGTCCTGCCTCAGCACCCCCCCACGGGACAGGCCTTATGGGCCTGCCGTGGCCCTGCCCCACTCCCGCCCACGCCGGCAGGCCGCGTGGGGCCTGTTCCCAGGGGTGGGCCAGGGGCTGGCGGTCAGTGCCCGCCTGCTCTCGGGGATGGCAGCTCCCCTGTGGCACCCAGCCCTGCCCAGGCAGCTGGATGAACGGGTCTGGGGCTGCAACGCCCCCTCTTCTCAGCAGTGACTCAGAAGGGCGGGGAGAGCCGGGCGGGGGCAGGTGGCCAAGCATCCTGTGTCCCGCGAACAATACCGAACAATACTGAACAATACCCTGATTCTCTGAGAGCCCCTGAGGGGACTGGTTGGGAGTCTCTGCAGCAGCCCGGCCCGGGGGCAACTCCCGGCCCTGCCAGCGACGGCCCCTGCACTGCTGTTGGGAAATGGCCCCTTCCCTGGCCCGGCCCTGCACTCACCACCGGTCAGCTCTGAGTTTCCAGGACTGCGGGTGCCCCTGTGGGAGTGGGGTCGGGGCGGGGGCCTGGCGGACGACCGGAGGGGGCTCTGGCCCTCGGCAGCCACCTGGCCCCTCTCATCTTGGGCTGGACCCTGGGGCCCCCCCAGGAGAGCTCCCGGAGCGCCTGGTGCCAGTCAGAGAGCGGGCCCTGAATCCCAGCCAGAGTCTTGTCCTCAGAGCGGGAGTCGGGGGCCTGCCCCACCCGCACCAGGGATGAGGTATGGGGGTGACGCCCCTGGGAGCCTGGCCCTGCTTGGGCACTGAAGACACTGTGATGGGCAGCTGGGACAGAAACCCCTCCCGTCCAGGAGGACAACTGTGGAGACGTGGGCAGTGAAAATGGCAAACACCGTGAGTCAGGAGGGGACCACGACGTTTTAGGAACTGTCTTGGGAGCAGGGGATGAAGTGCCGGCTGGGCCCTGCCAAAATGTCAGGGTGAGGAGCCTGGGAGGAAGGGAAACTGCTGACCGTCAGGGACAGGCGCCCAGCAAAGGGACAGGTTGGGGCGGGAGGTCCCTGAAGTCTGCAGAGAGAGTGGGCTGGGCTGATGGGACGGGGCTGAGACCGGGTCAGCAGAGATGGGAGACAAGGGGGCTGTCACCGCCACCCCCCCACCCCGCCGTGTGGCTGGCAGGGAGCAGGGCAGGGGTGGCATGGGCACCCTGGGGGGCCTGCAAGGACCAGCCGGGAGGGTTCTGAGTGACACAGGTGAGGGCGGCAGCTCTTGACACAGGGAGCCAGGTCCCCGGGCAGAGCCACTCAGAGAGGAGGGGCGGAGCAGAGGCAGGGGGGCCACTGAGGTGAGGTGCCTGCCAGTCCCTGGGCCTCCAGCCCCAGGCCTGGCTCGGGGGAGGGTCCTCCACCTGGGGCAGCTGGGAAGGCCGCCACTGCACGCCCCCTGCCCCCGAGCCGGCTCTGTGCAGACCGACCGCGGGCCCAGGCCCTGCCGACCCCTGAGCGCGTGACGGGAGGCCCGTCCTGCGGTCAGCAGCTCCAACAGCGACTTCCTTCCCCATCCAGGACGCCTGCCGTCTCTGGGTCAGTGGTCACGTGAGGCCGGCCTTGGCCTGCGGGTCCCTGCCGCACTGTCCCCCCGGGCCCCTTGCGCAGCTCTGCCCCCCCCACCCTGGGCGAGGCGGCCCCTCTTCCTGGCCCTGCTGTTACCCCACCACCGCAGACCTGTGCCTCGCAGGGACACAGAGGCCCCCGATGGCCCTTCCAAAGCGGTCACAGCCCTCGATCCTTCGGCCCTGGCTTGGCCCCCCTCACCGCCCCCTTGGGTTGATGCACCCCCACCTGGCCCTGCCACCCTCCCACCTGCTGAGACCACGACGGGGGGGTCACCCCATTGGGAGCTGTTGGTAGGAAAACTCTGGGGGCCCGTGGGGCGCACTGCTGATCCCCAGGGCGGCATCAACCAGTGGATGCCGGCTCAGGACTCGAGCAGAGAACAGGGCGTCCCGTCTGGAGACCCAAGGGGGTGGGGTATGAGGTCCCAGCAGCAGAGCTGGAGAGGGTGCCGGGGAGGGGACAGAGGTCCCGGGAGAGACGCCCTCCACGTCACGCCGTCGGCTTCATCACGACCCTTCCTCACCGCCCACCCCCCGTCACGTCTCCTGCCGCAGCCCTCGTCCCATGTCACCGGTGAGACCACCGCACCTGAACAGGCAGCACCCGTCACCTGGCTTCTGCAGGAGCCACTACGCTGCCCCCTCTGCGACCTGGCAGCGTCCCTGATGGGCGGAGGGCTCTAATACCCACCCTGTGCTCCCCCACAGGTAGGTGTTCTTCTGGTCAGCACACCCCCTGTCCCCGCAAGGTCCTCAGCGGCAGAGACACTGGCTTCATGCTGGTGAGCCCCCACCTCCCAGGAGGGATGAGAAGCAGGGGCCCCCAAAGCCCTGGGGTGGCCATGGCAGCTCTCAGACCTGCCTGGCGGTGAAGGGCCTCATTGCTACAGCAAGTGTGGGGCATGCGCCCGGGCTCTGGGGACCCTGGTCCCTTAATCTGTCTACCCTGCTCAGCCTCTTCCTGAGGCTGATCCTTTTGTCCTCGTGCTGGAGGAATAATGACCCCCAGGGATATCCATGTCTGCGAGGGTCAATTTTAGGGGTCAGCCCGACTGGCTGCGGGGCCCAGACCCTAGGTCAGACGCCATCCTGGGCGAGCCTGTGAGGTGCTGGGTGAGGAGAGGGCCTGAGTAGGGGAGGGGCGGGGGACCGAGTGAAGCCAGCGAGGGTGGGGCCCGTCCGGTCAGCCCAGGGCCCGGGTAGACCCACAGGCCGACCCTCCCCGAGCTCGAGGGAGGGCCTTGGCCTGGTCACTGAGCCAGGGCGGCGGCGTCTCCTGCCGTCAGCCGGGAGCTGCCCCTTCCGCTCTCCTGGGTCCCAGCCCGCCGACTGCGCATCCTGGGGTCGCCAGCCCCGTAATCCCGTGACCCGGTTCCTTGTAAGGCTGATCGACAGGAAGATGGTCGGTAGATACGAATGACAGATTCGTAATAAGGGATAGACGACAGACAGGTAGACACACGACAGACAGACAGACATGTCACACGTTCTTTCGGGACAGCGCCCTGACTCGTACCCCGTCCTAGTCCCCGGAGCCTGGGGACCCTCAGGAGGGTGGCAGGAAAGTCAGCGTCAGGGAGAGTCAGGCAGTTGCTGCTACCTTGGAAGCTGGGGGAGCGGGGCTGGGAGCTGGGGTGCGCTCCCCCGTGAACCTGGAAAAGCCGGGACTGGGGGTCCCGGGCCTCCAGGAGGACCCTCGGTTTCTGTCCAGGGGGCAGCGGCCTCCCGCCTCTCGGCGCCTCTGGGCCACACTGGAAGGAGAAGAGTAGTCTCGGGCCACACGTCGAATACACTGCGACACATAATCACAAAGAAACTTCCTCCTGTTTTAAGTAAATTAACGATTTTGCGTTGGGCTGCGTTCACAGCCACCCTGGGCTGGTGCCACCCGCGGGCCGCAGGCTGGGCACCCCCGGCCCCGTGGGACCCAGTGCCCGAGCCACGGGGTGACGAATTGGCGGCGTTCGGTCCCGGCGTTTGTGGCTTTCTGCCCCGGCTGCAGAAGGAAACTGAAAGTGCCCTCGTGAGGGTGACTAACCTCCCGTCAGCCAGGGCTTCCCCGGTTTCAACAGTGAAAGTCCTGTCCCAGAGCCTCTCCTCCCAGGCCAGCAGGACACTCTCGTTGGTGCCAGTCCCCAACTTGCTGCCACAGGCCCGAGAAAGGACAGGGCAGCCATCTGCCCACGTCACAGACAAGAAGACGGAGGCGCAGGCAGGCCGGGAGCAGTGGAGCCACACGGTCAGGATTTTAACGCTGGGGTCTGGCCCCCCTGCCACCTGGGGACGCAGGTGTCAGTGAGTGTGTGCCCTTCTCCTGCCGTCCCCACTCGCCTGCAGACCGGGGACGGAGACCAGGCCAACGCCCACCTCCGGCCCCCATCGCCGCCTCCCCAGCGGCCTCCCAGGGCCAGCTGGTCCCTCGCCCCTCACTCGACGGACCCCCTGGTTTTGATTGGTTGCTTTCACACCCCCGAGTGAGGAGGCAGGTGGGTCTCAGAGGCCTGTCAGAAAAGCCGTGTGCGAGTCTCCAGGGTGGCCACAGGAAATCCATAGACAGCGGCTTGGGCCACAGACACTCACGGTCCCCGTCCTGGAGGCTGGGGTCTAAGATCCAGGGTCACAGGGCTGGTCCCCACTGAGGCCTCTCTCCTGAGCTGTGTCCCTCCCTGTGTCCCTCCCTGCGTGTCTGTGTCTCCGTCTCGTCTTCTGATAAGGACCGGTCGCGCTGGATTAGAGCCTGCCCTGGTGACCACGCTTGACCTTAATTGTCTCTTTAAAGACCCCGACTCCACATGTAGTTGTTTTCTGAGGTCCTGGGGGTCAGGACACCAACGTCGGAATTTGGGGAGATGCGGCTCAGCCACCACAGGTGGCATCCCTCTGTCCCACCCCCATGTCCCATGCCCAGGCACTCCGCTCACGCATCTTGTACGCAAACCAGCATTTTTCTGACAATGGCCTCGCACCTGTTCCGGGCTGTCTCAGGCACCCGCCGGCCCCCACCGCGGAATGCAGGCTTGGCTCTCTCTTATCTCCCCAAACACCGCTGCCTCCCAGCCCCTCTCCCCAGCCCCCGCCGGGTCCGCGGTCCTCTCTCCTCTGCCCCCGGAGCCCCCAGGCTCCCCGCGGAGCCCTGTGAAGGTGCCTGTGACCTCTAGGGCCCCGCCCCCCACCAGTTCCAGAGTTTCACGTGGGCAGAACCGGGCGACAGATGCCCACGTTTGCCTGACCCATCGCTCGGCGTAACCGCTCTGGGGCTTGGCCACGTCCCTGCCAGCATCGAAGCCTCTGCTCTCGGGCGCTGCTGTGACAGGGTCCCCCACACGGTGCCCAGAGCCACGCAGATGGGTGACTTTGCAGCCCTAGAGGTCAGAAGTCAGGATCGAGGGCTCCCCGCTCCCTGGGGTCTCTGAGGGAAAGCCCGTGCCCTGTCCTTTCTGGGCTCCAGAGGCCCGGATCCTGTGGCTGGCGGCCCTCCCGCCTTGGGCCCTCAGCGGTGGGCGAACCCGTCCCGTCACCCCATGCCACCTTTCTGGGCAGTCACAGGGCCCAACCCCACTTTAAACACCATGCGATTGCATCGTGCGCTCAGATAATCCAGGATAATCTCCCTATTTTGAGGTCTGCTGCCTGGCAACCTCATTCCGTCTGCAGCCTTAGCCCCGCCCCACCCCTCCGCCACCGAGCACAGCCACAGTCCCGGGACTAGGACATGGGCACCCGTGAGGGCCGGGGAGTCTGCCCCCAGCCGCGCCGTCTCCTTGCTTTCAACTGCCCCGCAGCAGCGCCCCTGCTGCCTCCATCGCCGTCCGCCTGTCCACGGGGTGGGCGGGAGGGTTTTCGCATTCGCTACTCTAGCTGTGGGAACCCTCCCGTACAGGTCTTTGCGGGGGTGCCGGGGCCTACGGTGGGGACACGGTATCCAAAGAGTATCTACAAAGTGAGAGCCCACTCTGACCCCCTTCAGGGAAGGAGGCCCGTGCTGCCCGCCCGCCCCAGCGCTGCGAGGCCTTGGCCGGGGTCTTCATTTCAGCCGTTCCAATGGGGCTGCGTGATCTCCGAGGTTCTAATTTGCATTTCCCCAGTGACTTTTAAAAGAGATATATGAGAGAGAGAGAGAGAGAGAGAGAGAGAGAGAGAGAGAGAGAGAAACATCGATGCAAGAAATACCAGTCCATGCGCCCCAGCTGGGGATCAAGCCAGCAACCTGGGCATGTGCCCTGGCCAGGTATCGAACCAGCGACCTTCCCGTTACAAGACAATGCTCCGACCACCGGAGCCACACCAGCCAGGGCCCTAATGGCTTAAAATTTTTTTTTTAATTTGTTGATTTTTACAGAAAGAGAGAGAGAAACATCCATTTGTCGTTCTACTCATTTATGCACTCACTGGTTCATTCTTGCACGTGCCCTGACTAGGGATCGAACCGCAACCTTGGCGCACCGGGATGGCGCTGCAACCCACTGAGCCGCCCAGCCAGGGTCCCCGGGGATGTTTCGGGTGCTCAGGGGCCCTGTGCGCACCTTTTCTGCGAAGCGATCGTTCAGGCCTTTCCCCGTGTCTTTACCGGGCTGTCTCATTACTGAGTGGAAAGAGTGCTTTATACATTCTGGATACAAATTCTTCGTTTTGTGGCCCAAAATATATGTTTTGCAAATGTTTCCTCCCAGCCCGTGTCTTTTCTTACTTTTGACGCTGTCTTTCAACGGAAAGTTTAAACCTTTTCTCGATGCTGTCAGATCCATTGATTATATTTTCTTTTATACCCTTTCCCCCGCCCTGCACCATTGTTATACTGAACAGCTCTTTGCTAACCTCAGGGCAGTGAGGCCCCCACCTGGCCTGGGATTTTCTCCAGAGCTTCTCAGCTTTGTCCCCTTCCGTTACACTGGGGCTGTGTTTGAATTAATTTTTGTTTACGGCGTGAGGTAAGGGTCGTGTCCATTTTGGGCGGCTGTTCCGCCGTTTGAGCACCTGTTGTCCAACGAGAAGCCCTTTCCCCTCCTCGACTGCTTGGGCCGTGTGGTCGGGGGTCCGTGGGCCCTGCGTGTGGGCCGTGCTGGGCGCGGCCTCACCCAGCCGTCTGCGCGGTGGTCTTCACACCCACGGCGCTTGGGCGGGCGGGGCTTTGGGGGGCTTTGCAGTAAGTCTTGAAGTTGGGTGGGGGGTAAGTTATGTGATGCGACTCTCTTTTTCAGTGTTATTTCATTTATTTATGTTCTTTGCATTTTCACAAAAGTCTTTGGATCAGCTTGTCAGTTTCTATGAAGACTCCTCCTGGGGTTTTGGCTCCTGAAATAAAAGAATTCAGACCAGAGACGCTATAAAAGCAAAGGCAGAAAAACTGATTCTCTGCAGGGGGCAAGGATGCTGAGCGAGGACCTCGGGGCCTGCACCCCAAATGTGGGGTTAGGGGGGTTTATTCCTTGGGAACACGGAGGTTGCTGGCATTACCCAATCAGGGCGTGAGCTGGCCGCTCTGTGCTTTTTCGGAACGCTGGGGCCCCACTGCATTTGGGGCTGCGTAAGTAAAGTGAAGCATTCTGGGACTGTGTAAGACTTATTATGGGATGCAGGACCGGACTCTCCCAACCAGGCGTTGAGCTTGTGTCTGGGGTTGGTGGTTTGGCTGTAGATCTGAAAAACCAACTTTAGAGAAGTCAGGGTGGTTGTTTTGTGGCGACCTGTGGATAACTGCCACTGTCCCGGAGGGGCTTGACATGATGCAGCGACTTTGGAGAGCGTTTCACTCTCCCTGTTTCAAGTTGGGAAGAATCGGCAGCTCAGCAGTGTCGACATTCCCTGTTCATGACCATTCTCTCGCCCTTTGCTTGAGCTTTTAACTTTCTCTGAGTGATATTTTCTAGTTTTCCGGGTACAAGCCTCAGGCGCCTTCTGTCAAATGTATTTCCAAGTACTTCCTCTTTTTACTCTCTGGTCAACGGTATTTTCAAACTTCGACTTTGGCAACCGTGCAGAAACGTCATTTCTCTCATACGACCTCTCCTTTCTTCTCTCTTGATTCGGACTGGCCTCGCCCAGCACCCTGACGCCCTGGGCCTCCCCCTCGCACGTCCACTCCTCCGGTCATTAAAGCTGCAGGACCGCGAGGCTCCGACCAGCATCCCGTAATCGTAGGAACAAAGCCCCGGGGCCGCTGGCCACAGAGTTGTCACCGAAGCAGAGGTAACGTCTGGACCTCAGTGTGTTTCGGCTCAGAGACCCGGAGAAGCAGAGGGCCACCACTGGCCACAGCCTCGTGACATCGGGGCCAGAGCCCTGGCCTTGACTGACCAGCTGGCAGAGACCATACCTCCTACCCCGTCGTGATGAATAACTTTCTCCCCCCGATCACCCATCCCCTGGGGACCACCGAGAGCCACGTCTCAGAGCACGAGCTCACCTGGGATCCCCGGTTTGTCACCTTCCCTTAAAAATAGCCTCTGTTTCCTCGGTTGCAAACTCCTTTCCTGTTTGGCTGGGCTTTGGTGAGCGTGGGCCGACCGGCCCTCCCGCTCAGCGGCACTTCGCCCGTTCGTCCCTGGCGCGTCGAGATGCTGCTGCGCCGCAGCCCTGCCCCGGTCACACGTTCGCTCTGCCAAGTTGCTCGTTCGGTAGGGCTCCTACCCGGATGACCGTGTCTCACTCCCTTTCAGACACGAATGTGCTTTCCTTCGTCTCGCTGCGCTGGCGGAAGCCCACAGGGAGGTGTGGAGAGGAGCGTCCCCGATCGTGGGGGGAAGCATTTGTCCTCCCTCCCGGGGGGGCGGTCAGCTGGTCGTGGACCATCGGTGCCTCCCATCAGGTTGTGGAAATTCCAGGTTGTCCTGTTTCCTGGGAAGGTTTTTTTTTTGTTTTTTTGTTTTTTAAATCAGGAATGGATGTTGGATTTTGTGAGATGCTTTTCCTGCACTTCCGAAGAGGGGAACAGCCCCACAGGGTGGTGTGTGCTGTCTCCGTGCGCTCTGTGCCGGGTCCGAGCTGCCAAATGTGTGTTGGGAGGTCAGCACCGACGTTCACGCCCGTGTTTTTTTCCTCCCTTGCGCATCTCTGCCTGGTCGCTGCCCGGGCCGCGGGCTGGCCTGCCTCCTTCTGTCCGCCCCTGGTAGGGATTCTGCGGACACGTGCCCTTTCTTCCCTGAGTGTTTGCAAGGACCCAACAGGAGGACATCTGGTCCAGGCATTTCCTTTGAGGGGAGGTTTTGTTAAGAACAAAAGCCGCAGGCCCTGACTGGTGGCTCGGTGCGTGGAGCGTTGTCCTGTGACCGAACGGTTGTGGATTCGATCACCGGTGCGTGTGACCCCCAGGTCAGGCGCCTACGATCCGTGGTCTGGGCACGTACAGGAGGCAGCCGATCGATGCCTCTCTCCCATCGAGGTTTCTCTCCCTCCCTTCCTCTCTCTCTAAAAAGCAATGAAGAAAATGTTTAAACCCGATGGCTGGCCTGACGAGACCCCTAAGAGACCTAAGGGGGGGAGTGTCCTTCCCTGATACAGTCCACTCGACACCTCAGTGCCTCCCTTTCGGCCGATACAACTTTGTAGGTGGGGTGCAGCCAGGATCAGGAATTGCTTAATAAGGCCAATTAGGTCCCCTCGTTTACTCGGTTGGATTTTGTTTCTTTAACAGTTTTAAATCATAATGTCAATTTCTTTACTAGATGAGGGGCTATTTGGCTGGCCTGTCTCCGGAGGCTGTCCACTTTGTCTTTGTTTTTTGTTTTCACTGACGTTTTTAGGGAGAGAGGGAGTGGGAGCGATAGAGGGGGAGGGGGGGAGAGAGAGAGGCATCGATTCGTTATTCCACGTACACATGCATCATTGGTTGATTCTTGTGGGTGCCCTGACCGGGGATCGAACCCGCCACCTCGGTGTATCAGGACGAGGCTCCAACCGGCTGACCTACCTGGCCAGCGCTGCCCACTTCATCGTAGCGCCTGAGTATATTGGCATCGAGTTGTCCTTTGAATTCCCTTACGATTCTGTTTCTTCGTAGGCTGTGTTGTGATAATTTGTCTTTTCTCATTATCTTCTAGATCAATCCGACTAGACACAGTTTCAACAGATTCTTTATCCGCTAAGAGAAAAGCACTTGGCTTTCATTGATTTTCGGCCTCCTGCTTCATGGGTTTCCTCTCTTACGTTTTTTGCGTCCTGCCCGCCGCCGGTATTCGATTTAACTTGTTTTCCTTTTTTTCTGATTTCCTAAGGTAGAAGCCGAGGGAAACGATTTGAGAACGTCCCTTTTTTTCTAAGGTAAGCAAAATTCGATGAATTTTTATGTTGTGTTTTCTCATTTCTCTTCGTTTCCAAAAGCTTTCTTTTCTGACTTTTGAGTTCCCTGCTCACGTGTTATTTTGTCGCTATGTCGCGCTAGTTCCCCACTGCTGCGGGACCTACGGAGCAGCCTAGGTGACAGTGGCTCACTGCCCCCGGTCGGGGTCAGGCGTGGCCGGGTTCTGTGGAGGAAGAGAAACGGCCACACCTGTAAGAGTTTCATGTGTTTATTAGAGTCAAACGGACAATTGCTGGGAAGCGAAATCTCAGCGGATTCAGCAAACGCCCCGGAGAATGGCAGTGTTGCAGCTCATGTTGCAAATTAGAATCGCAGGTGGAGGGGTCAGGGGGCTATGTGAAATGCAACAAGGGTAGATGAAGGGGGTGGGAGACAGCAAAGCGGGGCAAACGTCAGAAGGCCATCTTAATGCTCTGGCCGCCACACATATAGTTGGAGGTTTTCCATGTATTCTTCTCTTTTTAATTTCATGTTTTAATTCCACCACAGCCTGAATTGGCGTGATTTGTGTCTTTTTAAATTTATTTAGGATTGAGTCATGGCCCTAAATATGGTCTCTCTTGGTGAATGTTTCATGTGCGCTTGACCTCAGCCCTGGCAGGTGTGGCTCAGTGGATTGAGCACCGACCCGAGAACCAGAGGGTCGCCGGTTCGATTCCCAGTCAGGGCAGAAGCCTGGGTTGAGGACCAGGTCCCCAGTGCAGGGGGCGCATGAGGGGCAACCACACACTGATGTTTCTCTCCCTCTCTTTCTCCTTCCCTTCCCCCACACAATAAAAAATTAATTAATTAATTAAATCTGTTAAAAGAAGACAAGAAAAGAATGTGACCTCTGCTGTTTTAGGGCAGAGCGTCCCGTCAAAGTGCGTTTGTCAGTTTGATCCGTGACGTCGATCCTATACTTTCGTAGTTTGTCTGTCTCCTGCTGGTGGGAAGAAGCTCTCTCCCAGACGTTTCTCTTCCCATTTTCACTTCCTGAGAAGGTTTTGCGGTTCAGGTCACAGCTCTTCGGAGAACAAAGGAGCCAGCGTTTCATTGGCTTCTGCCTCCGGGTCTAAAAGGGCCCTACAGCGACCGGTGCGTCTGAGAGCAGGAGGGCCGCGGCAGCCCCCCCACCCCCGTTTGCAGGTGGGACTTCAGCATGGGGAGAGGGCACAGCTGAAGAATTCAAAGCCATGGGAATAAACTTCTTCCCTGGGGACTGAGAACGGGGTGGGGGGTGGGCGGCTGAGTGTGGGTGGCCTTTCACATTGGGGTGGGGGGGTGAGGAAAAACCGGCCATGGGCCACTATTTCACAGCAGGGAGCCGATGAGTTATTTCACGCCCCGCACAAAACCTGTTCGCGTAGATCAGTGATCCCACCATCAGGAGTGGGATTTTAAAAGGATACAGCTGAGGGTGGGACACAGGGCAGCAGGCCGATGAGAGTGAGGTTCTGGGGCCAGAGGTCTGAGCTCAATCTGACGGTCACCGCTGGGACCGTGGGCAGGCCACTCGGCCGCTACGGCCCCGTCCCTCACCCGTGGCGTGGACTCGGCCAGAGCCTCCTCATAGAGTGGAGGCGACGACGTGGCCCGGTGCCTGCGACTCCCTCACTGTGTTTGTCGTGTTTGTGCCTTTGCTCGGGTGGCTGGAGCATCTCGGCGGGGGCCGGCCTTCCTGAGCAGGACGCCCGCTGAACGCGGAAGCCAGAAACCTCGAAGGCCCAGGAGCCGACGCCGAAAGGCCACGGGCGTGCTCAGGAAGAGCCACAGTCTCCGGAAGCGGTCCACTGCGCCAGCCCGCGGGGAACGTGGGCGCCACACGCGCGAGAGAGCCCGGGAGGACCTGCAGAAGGAAGGGCGCACACGTGAGGACGTGAGCCGAGTCCCCGGCAAGAGGAGAGGGGCGGCTGGGCACACGGAAGCCACCCGTCGGCGTCACACCAGCAAACGTCAGAGCAAAGCCTTCAGCGTGTGCGCGGGTGACCCGGGGTGTGTGGGGCGGGGGTCCTGGCGTGGGTTGGGGCAGGCAGCGCACGCCAGGGCCGCCTCGGTGCCGAGAGGGCACCCGTTCTTTCGGTTCTCTCACGTGCAGTGTGGTCCGAGACCCAAAGTCCCGGAGTTTAGAGGCTTGTGGACTTACGTGGCGATGACAGTCCCAGAGGAGAGCCCACGAAGTCCGTTCTGTCACCGTCGGGTGCCGGGGACACGCGGGCCTCTTAGGTCAGGCTCGGTGACAGAACCATAAAACCGCCTGCACAGTTTGGCTTCCAGAAACCGCAAGGAGCTGCTGTCAGACTAGCCCTCCGGGGAGAATGATGCCAACTCTGAACGACACATTTCTTAAAAGTCTTTGGAGGAACGCGGGAGCCGTCACAGCCGGCCGGGGCAGGGCGGGGGTCGACGTCAGGGCAAACGCCGCAGTGGGGGCCGGGGTCCCGAGGGCCCGCCTGTGCTGAGCAGGGTGCTGAGTCCGGCCGGAGGCCACAAGCCTGGGTGGGTCCAGGTGTCGGAGGACAGGACTCAGGGCGAGGGCGGGAACCCCAGAGAGCAGAGAGCTGCAGGGACGGGGCCCGAAACCTGCTTATAACTCACTCCAACCCGGGGCCCCCAGCCCCCAGCCAATCTAAGGAGTCAAGAAAACAACGTGAAACCCTGCACGCCAGCTGGAGACGGTATGGCTCCAGGGTGGACTTGTTTTTCAGAAGATGTGTCCTAAGCCAGGTGCCGAAGGACGCGTCCTGCGAGACCCCACTCATAGGAGGTCCCTGGAGGAGTCAGAGCCACAGAGACAGAATGGAGGGCGGTGGGTGCCAGGGGCTGGGGGAGGGACGGAGAGTGAGGGTTTCACGGGGACAGAGGGTCATTTGGGGAAGACGGGAAGTGTTGGAGAGGACGGTGGTGGTGCCGGCTGCACAACCGTGTGAATGTGCCTGACGCCCCGAGCCGCGCACCTGACATGGTTAAGACGGTCGATTCTGTTACGTGTGTTTTACCACAATGAGTGTTTGGGAGCCCCGGCCGGCGAGGCTCAGTGGATTGAGCGCCGGCCTGAGAACCAAAGGGTCGCACGTTCGATTCCCAGTCAGGGCACAGGCCTGGGTTGCGGGCCAGGTCCCCAGTGAGGGGGGCGCGAGAGGCAGTCACACATGCATGTTTCTCTCCTTCTCTTTCTCCCTCCCCTCCTCTCTCTCTGAAAACAAATAAATAAAATAAAAAGTTTGGGAAAATACAAACTTCCTCATTTTGTGCCCTGACGAGGACTGGGGGCGATGGCCCGGCCAGCAGCCCCGGGCACCCGCCACCGTCCCTCTAACAGGAAACCGGGTTCCCGGCGCGGCGGCTCGTCCCAGAGCTGGGACAGGACCTGCACAGGGGGCGCCTGGAACCAGCAGTCCCATCTGGACACACAGAAACCACCCAAGACTTGGCGTCACTTCAACCTGACACACTAGTTGGCTTGAACGTGTTCCCATTATTCGGGGAGCAACGGCGGGGTCTCCAGCCCAAATAGGCACCGTGACTTGAAATGCGCTGCGGTGGTCACACCCCCACGCGGCCCCCAGGGAGTCAGCCGCGACACAGTCAGCGTCCTCCCCTTTGGTGGGGTAGCCCCTGTGAGGTGCTTCTCTCCCAGACTGGGGCAAACGTGAAGGTAATTTGCAGATGTAACTCAGGTTGCTTATCAGCGGATGTCGAATTAGTCCTGGCAGGGTTTCCCACTGGACTTGACCTTCCGGCAGGTCCTCCTCAAGCGGTCCCGGCCTCCCCGGCCTTAGAGATGTGACGACGCAGACGTTTGCTCTCCATTGCCGGCCTCGAGGAAGCAGAGGGCCACGAACCGGACAGCGGCGTGGGACTGAATCCTGCCCACGGCCCACACCCAGGGGAGGACACGGCCCGGCGACTCCCGACCTCGACCTGGGGCAGAGGACCGGCTGAGTCAGGCCAGGGCGCCTGACCCTCGGAAACGCGCAGTAACACCTCGTGGGGTTTGAAGCCTTTCAGCTTCTGGTAACTGTCAGGCAGCCGTAGAGCACGCCTGCGCCCAGGAAGTACATTTAGATAAATGTTTGCATTCGGCAAGGCATAATGAGCGATATATATATATTAGAAACAGTCAGCATTTCCCTTGTTCCGAATCTGTGCTGTGGGGAAGCGCATCTTCAGAGAAGGAGCCTTACAAATAAATGCTGACGAACAGGCTAGATTTGGAAAATTGCTGTTCTGTAATCCTGGATGAAAGAATGGCTCTAGGACAGCGGTTCCGAAGGAGGTGGGTATCTGTGTGTGTGTGATTCTGTCCCCAGGGGACAAGCAGCGACCTCTGGAGACATTTCTGATGACCGTAGCCAAGGGGGCGGGGAGTGGGGCTGCAGATAAACGCCCTAGAATGCACAGGACGGTCACGACAGCATGACCGGGCTGCCGGGGGCTGACCAAAGGCGCCCCCGGGGTCTCCCCACCCGCCAGTCACACCTGTGGGTAACCCTCTGCCCTCCAGTGTGTGGCGCCTGTGCCCTGCTTCTTACCGAGGGGGCGCGGCCAAGGGGCTGGGACATCTCCGGCAATGAGCTTATGTCACAGAGGACGGTGGCTGCCACATGTAGAGAGGCTCCTGGGACGGGGGCCGTGAGGACCTGGG
The DNA here is from genome assembly GCA_004026545.1 of Mormoops blainvillei. Classification (NCBI taxonomy): domain Eukaryota; kingdom Metazoa; phylum Chordata; class Mammalia; order Chiroptera; family Mormoopidae; genus Mormoops; species Mormoops blainvillei. The sequence goes on from PVJD01010176.1 coordinate 20,849, forward strand.
GGAGACGAGGCCCCCTGTTCTACCACTGTGAGGAGCTGAACTTTGCCCACGGCCTGAGTGAACTCGCCTCCCCCATCCAGGCTCCGGGTGAGCATGTCTGGACCCCCGAGCCCTGGGCCACAGAGAACCAGCCAGGCTGTGCCCGGGCTGCTGACCCTCAAACTGGGGAGAGTGACAGGCGTGTGTTTGTGCCCATTTGTCACCCGATGTAGGACACGGGTCCCCAGTGCTGACCCTACCAGGATGGAGAAATCCCGACCAGGGTGTGTGTCCCTCTGAGAGCCGGGCGGTGACCGTTCTGGGCTCTGCAGGCCCTGTGGTCTCTGCTGCAGCTCCTGGCGCTGAAGGACAGAGTCCAGGGGTCCTGCTGGCCCTCTGCTCGGCGGTCCCCGCCACGGCCCCCCTGCGGGCTGGGGGGAGGCGTCCCCCGAACCTGCTCACACTGTCCTCTCAGGTTGTGCCTTGCCTGACACCAGCTTTTGAAGCCGCCTGTCATTGGCACTGGCCACCTGATTGTTTCTGTTTTAAAGTCACATTGCACGCGCACAGGCCTGACACCTGCAGTTTCACAGTTCTGGGAATCAGGGCAGGAAACTGGGGGGAGGCGGCCTGAGAGTCCAGCCCCTGGACCAGGAAGAGGCTTGGATGGTCTGGGAACACGGGAGCAGGACCGGTACCAATAAAGCTTTATTGACACGAACGGGGTGGGCTGGATTTCGCCCATGGTGACCGTAGTTTGCCGGCCCCTGGCCTTGCCGAGGGCGCCAGGCTGCTGAAACCACGCACACGGCTGCTGGGGGCTGGCGGGACGTGTGCCCACGGGTCGGGCTCACGCCAGGAGAGTCGCGGGACAGGAAGTCGTGCCTCCACCCCTGAGGCAGGGCTGCCCAACGGGTCCACCGCAAGCCGATCAGGTCCAACGAGACCTGCAGAGTGTGGGGGAAACACGGTCCAGCGCAAACCGAGAAACCCAGTGCAGGGAGTGCCCTCCACCGCCAACCCGGCTCCTTCAGCAGATGCGTGGCAACGACGGGCGTGGGCTCATTAACGAAAGGGGCTCCAGAGATGTGACAGGTGCCCTGGGAGCTCCGGAGCCGCCTGTGGAATACATGTATGAGGCAGCCGTGAAGATGAGGACCCCGCCCGCAACTGCGACCTGGCACCGGCGTAGGGCTCAGTGAGCCTGTGTCCTAAAGTTGTGGAAGTTGTTGCAGACGTTGGACCCAAGGGCTGAGCCAAGCGGATGACCTGAGGCCAGCTTGGGGGTTGTGCATAAGGACCTTGCTGGCCTGAAGCTCCCCCGTAAGTGACCCCCATCACGCTCTTCTCCCAGGAACCCTCTGTCGCCCAAAATGGGGCCCCTGGACTGGATGCTGGGGAACACACGGGTCAGCCCAGCCTGCGGCAGGGACCCCGCGGGGACCAAGGCCGGGGCAGGCAGAGCCCCTGGAGGCACCCCCGCTCCCGGGGCGGGGGGCTGGGTGCAGGGTGCGGGGCCTGAGGGCCAGGCAGCGGGCTGGAGAGCCCTGTGGACCGGCCCAAGACCCTGCGAGAAACAAAGCAGAGGAAGTACCAAGCCCCTGACCCTGAGGGGGACGGCGTGGGTCAGCGGACATGGGACCTGGCCCCTCTGTCCGCAGCTGCTTTGCCCACAGGCCAGGCTCGAACGCCCAGTTTGGTCAGGGCTGTGCACCAAGGGGGCCGGGTAGGCTGTGGCACGGCCCCAAGCGCATCCAGGCTAGCCCCTGAGAAAGCAGATGCTGGAGCCACCTGTGACCCGGAATGTGGCCCTCAGTGACCCTGCCCTCACCCCCTCCCCCCCACCCCGTGAGCCTGTGGCCTCCCCTGCAGTGGGAGCTTACAGGCTGGAAAAGATGGCGGCCCCAGCCACGCGGCCCGACAAGAAGTGTGGCCGCTCACTGCCCTGGCCCGGGGGCGGCCTCGTGCCCACACGCTGCCCCTGCCGCCGGTGGAGGGCTCCCCGTCTCCCCTTGCCCTAGGTCCCTGTGTCCCAGGTGTCTGCGCCGAGCTCCAGCACCTGCCAGGTGTTCCTGGGAGCGTGGGCCTCGCGCCCCAGGTTGCAAACCCTCAGTGAAACCCGTGACGGGGCCTGCGGGCTCCTTCCGCCTTGCTTAGCGCCCGGCGCCGCAGCCTGCCTCCTGTCGGCTGGAGCCCGTGGACGGCCGCCCCGAGGCTCTCCCTGCCACCCACCTCCCACAGGAAACCTTGCGGTGTGATGGGAAGGCAGACCTTTCTAACCCTTTGTTGGGAGCGTGTCACACTCCGTCAAGCACGCAGAGAATGTCACGGTCTGTCACAGGCTCTGTGCCAGTTGGACTCCCTCTCAGCGTGTATTTCACCTGAAACGTGTCACTGGGCGTCGTCGGCGGGCCCCTGTCTGCTTTCCTGCCTGAAAGACCAGAATTCATTTGACGTCATCATGGGAACGCCTGTGACCCCCAGCAGCCCCACAGGGGGCACTGCTTAGTCCCCACAACAGAGGGACAGAGAGCCAGCTCGCCCAGTGCTGCCTGGCTGAGAGCTGGAGGGGCCCACGGAAATGTCACTTGGCTCCCCGAGGTCGGGTGCGCCCATGGGCTCGGGCCCGGGACACACCGACAGGTACACCCTGGTGGCGCTGGGGCCCCGCCGACCCACGGAGGGGGATTCTGAGGCTGGGAAGGGCCCACAGTGCAGACCCACACACACAGCGTGCAGACCCCACACCCTAAACGGCCCAGCAGGTTGGGGGAGGTCTTTGGTGGGGGAACGCTCCTCAGCCCATACCCCATGGCGCCTGGCTTGGTCATGCCTAGGAGAGTGGAGGTGTCTGAGAATGGCCAGGCCAGGACCGGCTTCTGGCCACCAGCAGGCAGCCCAGGTGACCAGCAGCGAGGGATAGGCGTCACCGCGGGGCGACGCTGGGGCCTGCAGAAGCTTGCTTGGCCTGCAGCAGCCACCCCACCCCACCTCGCCCGGCCCAGGAGCCCCACACCTGAGCACCCTGCGGCTGGCAGGGGTTTGAGGTCGGCCGCACCCCTCCCAGGACTGGGCCGCAGCCCCCAGTTTCCCTGTAGTTGGAGCTGCCCCCGTCCCCGCTCTGCAACCTCGTAAGGACCCATCCTTTTGCTCCCCTGCTGGGACCCAGTCCTCCGCCTTGGCCCCCGCCCTGCGGGCACAGGGGCCTGCTCTGGGATGGGCCGGGGGGGCCGTCACGCCTGTCAGGGTCTACGGGTCGGGGAGGGGCTGTGCCAGCGGGGCAGGGCGGGCTCCCTCCAAACCACAGCACCGCCCCTGTGCCGCACACACTGCTAGGTTGGTGCCTCCTGCCTCCGCGCTGAGGAGGAGGCTCTTCCCACTAGGATGCCCACTGACTCCGTCCCACCTCCTTCCCCGCGGGTCCCGAGGCCCTGCCTCGCCCAGCGCGGACCTCTCCCATAAGTGGTCTGAGGGATGGCAGGCGCGCCGGGCCGGCCGGGCCTGAAGGGGCTGGGTGGAGGTGCCCGTGGGAGGAGCATGCCCACCTCTCCCCATCCGTCTGCGCCAGGCTGACTCTGGACCAGGTGTTGACCCCGTCAGACCTGCCGTGTTCCACTGGAGGCCCAGGGCTGTGCCCCAGTAGCAGGGCTGGAGGTGCCAGACGCGCGGCTCTAGCCAGAACCCTGCCAGAAAACGCCGCGGCCCAGCCAGTGCCCACAGGTGCCCTGGCCCAAGGTCTGTCTACACAACCAGTGGCCACCATTGCCGTGTGACTGTCCAGCTGGGCAGCAGGGATGCGCAAGGGTGGGCGGCCACCTTGGGTCCAAGACTCCTCCTTTCGGGGCAGGTTCGTGCGGCCGAGACACAACCTGAGAAAGACACGTTGCCCCGGGGGGGTGTGGGGTCAGGGGCCTTCGGAGCGTGAGCCCCCCGGAGCGAGAGAGGGCACATTCCCATGTGGGCGCGTGTGGCGATGTACCTGGGCACGTGCGTGCGTGCATGCGTGTGTGTGTGTGTGTGTGTGTGTGAGGGTGTCACCTGGACCTCCTGGGCGGGGCAGTGGCTCCGAGCCCCCGGCTGGGAGGGGCCGGTCCTCCAGGACGGGGTCCTAGCATGGCGACTCCGTGGACAGGCGGGGGTCCCAGGAGAGGCCCCCTCAGAGGACGAGGGTCAGGCCCATGCACTGCAGAAGGGGGCGCCCAGACGCCTGTCAGGGCCCAGGGGCGGGGCAGGGCTAGGCGGGGGCTGGGAGGCCGCGGGGGTCAGCGCCGCCGGGCCGGGCCCCTGCCAGCAGCAGCCAGCGGACAGCAGGGGGAGCTTGGAACCCGGCTGATCGTGGCCTCACCACAGCCACCGGGGCCGGCCCTGCCGCTCCAGACTCCTAGGCGCGGGCGTGCCAACGGGGTTCGGGGGAGCGCCTTGTCCCAGGCGGCTTGCTGCCCTGGTGGCGACCCCCGGGGAGGTTGAGAAAGGCCCACAAGAGGGTGTAGGGGGACGGATCCTGGACTGTCACCTGCAGAGCACCGGCAAGACAGAGCAGGCGGCGCAGCCGGGCCCCAAACCTGAGTGAGGGCCCCGATGGCAGAGTGGCAGGCTGGGAGCTGCAGAGACCTCTCCAGAGCTGTGGGGAGCCCCTGTCCAGAACAGGGGTCTGGGGTGGCCCCTGCTCGCCCCTTATTCTCTGTGTGAGTTCCACAGTGCTTACTCGGGGTCCCCACGCACTGTCCCCACCTGACAGGTCCTACCTAGCGGCTCAGAAACCCCAGAGGTGACCCAAAAAACGCTCCATCAGCACTCAGACCCATGGAACCAGGCCGGTGGCCGCAGCCTCTGTGCCCGCTGGCAGAGAAGGGGCAGGAGCACCCTGGCCGCCCCCACCGCCTCCACACAACTGCTGGAAAGGGGCTCCCGTGCACCTTGCCACGGACCTGGAGGCTTGGGGAGGGGCAGGGCCGGCAGGGCCGAGGGGAGCAGGGCTGGTGGCCAGGCCCCGAGCTCCGAGTGCGTAGGAGGGGGCCAGACCAGGACACGGTGGTCCCTGGGCCCACCGAGAGCAAGGTAGGCCAGGCCAGGAGCGGGGTGTGGGCTAGGGGGCCTCTAACCTTGCGGGAACCCCTAGGACAGGCTTATCCTGAGACGCCACAGAGAATACATGCCTGACCCCCCGAGGACCTGGCCTAGACCCCTCTCAGGGGCCTAGATGCCGGGGAGCAGGGGTCTGAGGCCCCCCGAGGTGGAATCCCCCACCGCCCGCCTCTGCACCCCCTACCCCTGGCCTGGGATGTGGGACCTGCCCCAAGCTGATACGGACCAGCCTTGAGGCCCGGGGGCCGGTGGGTGGGTGGTGCGGGTGGAGGGGTCTGGAATGTGCACACAGCCACTCCAGACCTGCTGGCAGCCTGTCCGGGACACGCACTGTGTCGGGAAGGCTTTGATCGCCCGTCCCCAGCCCGAGGGTCCCTCTCTACCCCCCCGCCCGTCCTTCCCGCCCTACCCCTACTTGCTGCAATGCCAGTAAACCGGGTTTGCCTTGGCTCGCAGCCAAACCCTGGAATGTGCCTGCCGGCCGCGCCGCCCCACTCCGGGGGCAGGGGCGACAAAGCCCAGGCTGTCTGAGACGCGGGCGGGAGGGGTGCCGTCTGCCCAGAGTCACGCGTGAACCCGGCACCGAGACGCGGGGATGGGGCGAAGGGGCTCACACAGGCCAGGCTACCCGTGAATGGGCGCCGGGCGGCCGAGCACACGGTGGGACCTGGACCCGGCCACCGGGGGCCCAGGCCTGGACTTGGGCCAAAGTGAGGGGTGGGTGCGGGCCGCTGAGGGTCCATGCTGCTGAAGACCCCAGTGTGTGGGGCTCAGGGCACCTCAAAATCCAGGCTAGGTGTGAGTCAGGCGCTTGGGGGTGCAGAGCCCAGAGCCTACAGTCCAGGTGAGCCTCTGACGCTCACCGTCGGAGGGCATGTCATGCAGGACTTGGCTCCCTGGGGCACTGGGATCAGCTCTTCATGCCACGGACGGGGCCCTGAGGTCCTTGCATGAGGGGTTCAGACCCCTCAGGTGCTCCAGGGCCTGTGGAGGCTCCGGGCCCCCAGGGGAGGGGCACAGATGCTCGGACAGCAGGAGCGGCTCCCACGTGGCCACAGCTCGCCCAGGTCGGACCCCGTGACAGGGCATCCGAGCATACCAGAGAAGCATGGGGCTTGGAATGCGTCCCTGCGGGCCTGAGATCTGGGCACGGGCCGACGTGAGAGGCGGGCAGCGGGTGCGTGGGGGGCGTGATGCTGCCCGAGACCCCGAGGAAGGGGATTTAGGCCACCCAAGCAGAAGAAGGGACTGGGTCGACGCAGATGGGGCGAGGACCCTGACGCTCAGGCGATCAGGGTGGACCCCCAAGGCCCTGGAGACTGGAAGCTGAGCCCCGGCCAGGTTGATGGCTGAAGTCCTCGTTACTGAGACACTCGGAGGGGTGGGGTGCGGCCACCCAGATACTCAGAAAACCGTGGGCCAGAGCTTTGGGACGAGGAGCCACGGTGTCTGGAGTCTGAGCCTGCACGTGAAGAGGGTCGTGCGGTTCGCCCCCCGGGGATGGAGACCTGGGGTCCAGACCTACTTCTGGGGTCCAGAAGTTCAGGGTGACAGGTAGCCGGCCTCCACCTGCTCAGGCAGTGTGGTCGGGCCCGGTGACCCTGAGCCGAGCAGGCTCCGGGGCCGTGCGAGGCTGCCCAGGTGCCCGCCGGGCGCGGGAGGTGGCCGGCAGCGGCACCGTGCAGACGTCCGAGGGCCCGGGTGCACCGTCTGGCCCTCGGTGCCAGGCTCCCACACGCTCTGGGTGTGGGGTCTGTGCTACCCGGAGCCCAGGCAAGTGGGGTTTCGCAGGCTAACAGTGTCCATCACCCAGGCTACAGAAAGGCTGAGAGGACTGGATGACGGAGCTGTCACCCCAGCTCTGCAGGGAGTGGGGTTCAGGGCCCTGAGCCCTAAGAACAGAGGCTGAAAGGACTCAGGGCCTGTGGCACATCCGGCCGCAGGCCCCCAAGGAGCTCCTCAGCAAAGTGGGGTACAGCAGGCGCCCCGAAATGGGGTGCGGACCCCCACACTGAGACTCGCGGGGAACAGGGCCCAGACATGTCTGGGGTGGGGACCCCCTCCGAGACACCGGGGCGGCGGGCGGGCGGGCGGGCGGCCGGCCCGGCACACACATGAATAGCACACAGAAAGCCTGAGATGGGGATGAATGGGGCCCACACAGGCGAGGAGGGGCGGGCAGAGCAGGGGCGTCCAAACCGCAGGCCGAGGCCACCGGCCTGGCCTGGCACACGGGCCGAGCGAGACATGCCGGTGGGGGGTTTGGGCACCGAGGGGCCCGGCCAGGGGTCCGGGCTGCCCAGGCACCCTGGTGACCACAGAGCAGAGTCCCAGGGCCCAGGCCTTGGGCGTGAAGGATGAAGGCTGCATGGAAACTCGGGGTCGGGCGTGTCCCCAGGCAGTCACAGGCGCCGTGAAGGGCGCTCTGGGGCTCGGGGTGCCCTGGGCGAACGCAGTCCCGCCAGAGCTGCTGGGGAACTAGGCCCTGGCCCCGGAGTCTCAGGGGCCCTTGGAGATGCAGTGGGGGGCAGGGCGCAGACAGCCCGAGCAGGGCCCCGGTGCCCGGTGGCAGGGGTCCTTGATTCTCCGACAGGGGGCTGAAGCCCCTGCCTGCGGTGGGCGGTTAACACGCAGCACACACAGCCAGAAGGCGGGGTATGCGCCCTCAGGTTCCAGGTGAACGGGTTGCAGGTCACCCAGGAGCTCCAAAGAGTGGGGTTCACCTCCCCCCGAAACCCAGACTCACAGGCAAAAGATGGTGAGTGGAGCCCAGAAACCAGCCCCTCGATCCTGACAGCCAAGGGAGAGGGTGCAGGCTCCCAGGTGACAGCAGCAGAGAGGCCTGAGTCAAGGTGACTGGGCTCCCCAGGATGAGAACCGGCGAAGGGCACGGGGCTCCCCAGCCCTCGGAGGACTGCGACAAGCCCAGCGCCCCGTCCTCAGCTGTCTTGGGGTCACACGAACGGGGTGCGGGGGCTGGGGTGGGCGTGGGTAGGGTGCACGCGCGTGGTCCCTGCACGTCCCACGGTCCCACGCCAGCAGCTCCCAGTTTCCCCAGCCAGCAGTTGCCCTCGGTCCCAACCTCAAACACCCCCCTGCTGCCCCGGCCACCTCAGAGGAAGTGTGTTCAGGGGCCCCACCCGCCCGCGGGGTCTCCAGGAGGTGCCGGCTGCCAAGCTGCCGAGGGGCCCCCAGCCCAGCTCTGTCTGGTTTCCCCCTCCTGCCCTGGAGCCTCAGCCGCCCTCGTGCCACGGGGCCCCGCATCTTGGGAAAAGCCCCGAACGGGCGGAGTGGGGCCCTCTGAGCACTCGTGACTGGCTGCGCCCTGGGGCCCCGCAGCTCGGGGGGGGCACTGCGCCCACCTCTGCGCCCCACCGTCCCCCAGCCAAGAGTGGGGCGCCTGCTGGTGGCGTGTCCACAGGCCTCCTCTGTGGACCTGGGCCGGCTGCTCTGGCCCCTCTGTCGCTGGGTGCTTCTTCCAAACCCCACCACCGGGTCAGACTTGGAGGTGCCCCACATGCACATGCTCAGGGCCCCTCACGACTGGCACGGGCACACGCATGTACACACGCACGTGCACACAGCCCACCTGCTGCATCCACTGAGCAGCCTCAGAGCCTGGGCAGGGGGACGTCCTGCCCGACTGGCTCTGCGGACGGCCCTGGAGGGACAGGCCCTCCCGTTAAACGTTAACCAGCCCCGGTCTGGCCACCAGCCCAGCATGGCTTCTCGAGACACCTGGGCCCGGGAGGGCACTCAGCACTGGGTCCATGGGGGCACCTGTCCCAGAGTGACTGGACCAGATAAGCTGCCAGAGCCGATGGCCGGGACTCAGGTGGCAGGTCCCGACGGGCCCTCCGAAGCCGCGCCGGGAGCAAGGAGGCCCGGCCCCTGGCTCAGTGGCCACGCTGGGGACCGGCCAGCCCAGCCAGGGGCTGGGGCAGAGGTGCAAAACCCTTTGGGCACGCTCTCTCAGCTCCATCTCCTGGGCAGCAGCAGGCCCCATCTTGGCCCGGAAAGGGTGCCGCCCCCCAGCGCTGCCCTGAACACGCCAGGCAGGTCCCGCTGGCAGCGCCCACAGCTCACCCTGCTGGCCCCAGCCCTCCGTGCGCTTGGTGCCAGCGGCACCAGGAAGCCATTGTCTTTCCGATCCCGGCGTCCTCCTGCCTCCAGGGCGCCCTCCTGGAAGCACGCAACTTTCTCAAACCCTGTCCAGGGTGACCTTCTCTCGCTGCCCTGGCCAAAGGTCAGCCCAGATGGGCTGCCAGTCTGTCTGTCCGGTCCTCTGGGAGGGCTGGGGGTGCCCAGACGCCTGGCGCCTGGGGCTCGGGAGGCCCCCCCACCGCCCTCCCCAGGGAGTTCCTGGCTCCTGAGGGCCAACAGCTCCAGCCCCGAGGTGGGGCTCCCCAAGGCCCTGCCTCCCACACCCTCTCACCCACCAAGACTTTCTCGGGACGAGAGGCAGAGAACGCCGGGCTCTGGTCATCGCCTCGGAGCCTTGCCTGCGGTGCCTGGGCCTGAGAGGAAGGCCTGCAGGCCAGGGGGGCCGCAGAACGGGGTGTCAGGTGAGAGGGCACTACCCCTGCAGGGCTGCTGCCTGGCTCTGGGGGGGCCTTGCTCCCCCCAAGGGAGGCCCGCAGAAACTTGGCCCCACCAGAGCATGAAGAATCCCAGGGGGATGGAAGGCAGGAGGGCTAGCGAGCCCAGCTTCAGCAGGCGGCCGCCCGGGCTCACCTGGGAGCCGACGGAGAGCGCCCACCGCCCCCTGTCTGGGGGAGCTGGAACGCTGGCCCGGGATGGGACACGGGGTGGAATCCAACCCCGAGTCCAGGGCAGGTCCAAGGGCCAGGGGGCGACCAGTAAGGCCTTCCTGGAGGAAGCGGAGCTCATGCAGCCCTGGAAGGTCCAGGGGGCCGGGATGGGGAGGGACGGCCCTGGCTCGGAGCGGCAGGGGCAAGCCGGCTTGCGCCCAGAACGAGAGTGCGGAGCCGCACCTGTGACCGGCTGGAGGGGCCCCCGGAGGGGTGGCTACCAGGGGGGTTGCGTTTTGGAAGGATGCCGTCTCCCTTTGCTGGGAAATCGGCTTGGGCACCTCGCGAGGGAGGGATTTCCGCAGCCAGGCCACAGAAGACGGACGGACGGGCAGAGGACACTGGGAGCTGGATCACAGGAAGGCCTTCCGGCCTCCCGGGCGGTGGGCAGGAAGGGGCCCCCCCGCAGGCAGCCCCACGTGGAGGCTCTAGGGAGGGCGCAGAGGAGACCCCGGCGGACCTCAGGGGGCCTGCGAGGGTCGCCCCTCGGGGCCTGCCTGCCCGGACCCCTGGGGGCTTTCCCCCAGGCCCTAGGCGGGGAAGGCGGGACTCGCGAACAGCGGGGTCTGGAGCAGCTGATGGCGCCACCTGGTGGCGCCGCATCCCGAACCTTCACCACCGTGTGGACCTTGCGGTCCCGAGGGACCCTCAGCCTCCTGGGGTCCCGCTGTGCTCTTGGCCGGTATCCGTGATCCTCTGGGGCTGGCTCCCAGGCATCTCCTGTGGCCCCAGGGGAACGGCCTTCCACAGGCTGGGTCAGGAATCCGGCCGGACCGGCCGCAGCAGGTCCGTGTGACTCAGCACCCGCACCACCCCTGGCCTGACCCGGGCGAGGACACCAGGAAAGCAGGTCAGGGGAGAGGCCTGCGGGTGCATGTGCACCCGCAGGCGCAGGGGGCCTCACACACAGGCACGCACACACAGACAGAGGCTCCGAGCTGACCGCCGGTCCCGAATTCTCGACCCTGAAGTCTCGAAGGCAGCCCTTTCAATCCCACAACACTCGCCCGCCCCGGCGGCTCAAGAAGGAGAGATTGGCCTGAGATTCCCTGCGGGAGCCAGGGCTTCTCTGGTTCTGACCTCTCCCCTCTGCTGCTGCAGGGACCCTGCCTGGCCCCGAAGGGCCCTCAGGCCTGCCCCAGGCCCCCGCTGCCACCAGGGCACTCTGCCTTTGCGGGGCGTGGGGGCCCCGTGGAAAACGTGCAGCCTCTTGTTCAAAACCAGTTAGAATTTCAAGATGGCGACGGCAGGCGTTACACAGAGCAGGGGCTCGTATCCCTCCTTTGTCCTCTGGCCGGCAGGGGCCGGCCCCCGCAAGGGCAGCAGTACAGGGCCCGGGCCACGCCCCTCTGAATGTGTGGGGGCTGGGGTGGCTCTGGGAGTGGGGCCATCTTGGCCAGCCCGTCAGGGAGTGCACAGGGGTGGGGCGGGGGGGTCGTCTCAGGACCACGGTGGGCTCCCGCCCGTCCCTTGGCTCAGCCCCAGGCTGGTGGAGGCTCCGGCCCGGGCGGATGCCAGGTTACTTCTGGAGGGGTTGGCCTGGGCTGAGCCCCTAAGGCAGGAGGGGTGGCAGGCTCTCGTGGGCAAAAATGGGGAGCCCCAGGTTGGAGGAAGCATGTCTCTGGGCTGCCGGCTACCAGGACGCCCTGGAGAAGGGGAGGCCAAGAGGGGCTGAACCGGAGAGTCACCTGTGGGGCTGGGGGCGCAGAGCACCCCATGGTGGGGTGGGGCCCCAGCTTGGAATCCTGGGTCCCTGCTGGGGGAGGAGCCAGCCCAGCCAGGTGCGCTCCCTCCCCAGGCCCCAGGCCCCAGGCAGGCGGCTGCGCCGGCCCGCCTTCCTTCCTACCCCCGCGCCTCAGGGTGGCAGATAGGCAGGTTTGGGCCAGCGGGCTGCTGAGTCAGTTTGCAAGGAATGTTCTGGCCTCTCCCAGCTACACCCTGTGCCTGCCTGCCCCCACCTCCCTCCCCCCAGGTGCTCTGGCCCCGTGCCCGCCGTGCCAGGAACGCACCATCAGCCCTGGCTTGCTGAGACCAGCTCGCACCGGCAGCCAGCCCCCCTGCTCCGCCTCCCCCCCTGCCCCCCTGGCTCTCCCCAACCCCATGACCCCAGCAGTGCCCTGACCCCGCGAGCCCCACCTCACCGTGGTCCTGGGCCACCCCAGGGCCGGGGCCCACATGTGTGAATGTGCTCCCTGTGTGGCGGGCTAACCACAGCGGCCTGCGGTCGGGCAGGGATCGGATGGGATCCCAAGCGAACATCCCCAGGCAGGGCCCCGGGCTGGGCAGAAGGACCGGGATCGAGGGGCTTCCTGTGGGAGGGGGCCCCGCCATGGTGGTGGGGGCTTTGTAGAGAAGATCTATGAGGGCAGGCTCTAGGCTCCCCAGGCCCGGCCTGCTTGGCTAGGACTGGGGCCTGCGGAGGTGGCCAGGAGCTGGGCTCGGGGCTGGGGAGCGGGCACTTTGGCCAAAGCCCAGGGCCTCCCTCCCCTCGACCCCGCTCAGAGCCATCGCCCCCGGCTGCCCCCAGCCCAGACAGACCCCAGCAGAGTGGGGAGATGGGGCGCCCCCCACGCCTCCGCAGTGCCCAGGCGCCGGCCGGCACTCCAGCTGCAGGGGGCTCCACGGCCACAGCCCGGCTTATTCCGGACCTCGTCGCCAGGACACACTGTGAGCTGTGGGACCCGGGAGGGGTGGGGGCTGACCTGGCTGGGCAGGGGCAGTGCTGCCCACAGGAGCCTCTCAGGCCCACCGTGCCCACCCCAGGGCCCCGCTGGGCACTCATGGCCGCTGCTGTCACCGCCGGCGTCTTCATGGTGTCCTACCTCTTCTGCGTCCTCTGCTGCTGCTGTCGCTGGTGCCGCAGGAGGAAGCCCAGGGACGAGGTGGCCGTGGGCCTGGGCAGTGTCTGCAGCACCACCACCACCTCCCACCTGGTGAGCTGCGGGCTCCAGCGCTCCCAGCGCCCACAGTGCAGGCTCGGAGGCCCAGGGCAGCTCCGTGAGGTCAGGGGCGAGCTCAGCCCCAGGAGGCTGGTCTGCGCAGAAGGAGAGCCCAGAGAGCCTCCCCAGAGGGGCACACAGGGACAAGGGGAGGCCATTGGGACTGTGGGGGCATGGCATGTTCTTGAGGAGGGAAGAGGCGCCCGCGGCGATGGGCTCGGGGCTGACCCACATGCTCTGGCCAGTCTCAGAGCTGAGCCGGGGGTGTGAGCCCTCGCGGTGGCCTTGTCCAGAGGTGGGCGGCGTGATCTGACCTGGCCTTCCGATGGGGGCATTGTCCCAGCAACACCTGTCACTGTCCCTTCCCACCCCAGGTGCAGCCAGAGGTGGACGACGTGGAGTCTGGTCCAGGGGGTGCCCAGCAGTGGGGGCGCCTGCAGCTCTCCCTGGAATACGACTTTGGAAGCCAGGAGGTGAGGGCCCCACTTTGCAGGCCCGGAGGACCTGCGGGCTTGTGTGGAGGCACTGGGTGCGGGGCTGGCACGGACGGCCCCAGCTGAGCCACCCCTGGCTCCCAGATCAGGGTGGGCCTCAAGCAGGCAGTGGACCTGAGGGCCAGGGGCCCGGGAGGCACAGCAGACCCCTACGCCCGCATCAGCCTGTCCACCCAGGCCGGGCGCAGACACGAGACCAGGGTGCATCGCGGCACGCTCTGCCCCGTGTTCGACGAGACCTGCTGCTTCCGCGTGAGTCTGGGCCCGGCGGCAGGCGGGCAGGGGGCCAGAGCCAGGGTGGCAGGGGCCCTGCTCACACCTCAGCCCGCAGGTCCCGCCGGAGGAGCTGCCCCAGACCACCTTGCGGGTGGCGGTGCTGGACTTCAGACGCTTTTCTGGGCATGAGCCGCTGGGCGAGCTCAGCCTGCCGCTGGGCGCCGTGAACCTGCAGCACGTCCTGGAGCTCTGGCACCAGCTGGGTCCCCCGGGCACCGCCGAGGTGAGGCCGCCGACGCCCTGGCTTCAGCCCGGGCCTGTCTGGGACTCCTGCAGGGAGACAGAGGCCCGTCCCGTGCCCACAGGCTGAGCCGACGGGGGAACTGTGCTTCTCGCTCCGGTATGTGCCCAGCTCAGGCCGGCTGACCGTGGTGGTGCTGGAGGCCCGGGGCCTGGGCCTAGAGCTGGCAGGTGAGAGCCACCCCGCCCCCTCAGCATGGGCGCAGGAGGCTCTGCGCCCGGCTGTCAGGCCTGAGGTGCCCCCTACCCCTTTCGCCTGCCCAGAGCCCTACGTGAAGGTCCAGCTCATGCTGAACCAGAGGAAATGGAAGACGAGGAAGACACCCGCCAGGAAGAGCACGGCTGCTCCGTATTTCAACGAGGCCTTTACCTTCCACGTGCCCTTCAGCCAGGTCCAGGTGGGCTGCCCAGAGGAAGGGGTGGGCAGGTCCTCCCCGGGGCCGCACTGACCACTGTTTTTGTCCTCCTCCACCGTACCTCTGCCTGTCTCTGCTCAGTGCGTGGACCTGGTGCTGGCTGTCTGGGCTCGAGGCCCGCGGTTGAGGGCCGAGCCCGTGGGGAAGGTGGCGCTGGGCGCCCGGGCCTCCGGTCAGCCACTGCAGCACTGGGCAGATATGCTGGCCCACGCCCGACGGCCCATCGCCCAGTGGCACCGCCTGCGGCCTGCCAGGGAGGTGGACGAGGCCCTGGCCCTGCGGCCACGCCTGCGCCTGCCCTTGCCTGGCTCCTGAAAGCATCCCTGGGTCCCAGGTTCCCCAGACCAAGCTGTAGGCGCCCGTCCGGCCGCCCCGGGCCCACTGCAATAAACGCCTCCTCCCACCCCCGCCTCTTGTCCTTCATGAGCCCTCGGGGACCCAGTAAGGTGGGGTGGGGCGGACCGCCGGGGGAGTGGGGAGTTGTCTCAGACCCATCCAGGACCTGAGGCATCTCACTAACGCTTGACCCTGGGTACGGAGACGTGGCCCCTCCACACGAGGACAATAGGGGGAGGTGGGGAGCCCCCCCATCTGGAGGGCTGCAGCGTCAGGGATGGTGTGAGGGGAGCAGGCTAGAGACAGCCCGTTGCTCCCCAGATGGGCACATTGTGGGCCATCGGGAGGCATTTGGTGGGGTGGCGACAGTGGAAGAAAGGGACCCCACCCCAGGGGCCACCACAGCTCCTCTCAGAGCCCCAAAACCTTGCAGCTAGCAGCTGCAAGTCCTTCCCCATGTGAGCAGCAGGGGGCAGCAGCTGCCCGCAGAAGCCGCTGCCACAGGGGCCTCTGGGGGCCCAGCCTGGCCGGTTGGGGAGAGCACGTAGCTCTGATCCCTCTCACGGGGTGGGGGAGGCTCCGCGCTCCCAGAGCGCTTCCCCCCACCCCGCGGCCCAGACACCCAGTGCGGAGGGTGCCAAGTCATGGTCCTCCAGATGCCTCTGCTGGGTGGGGGCTGCGGGGCCCCAGCCCCTCAGGTCAGGGAGGGTTCCAGGCAGGGGCGCCGCCGTCCTGGGTTGAAGGGCGTGTTCTGAGTTGTGCAGGAACAGCCCTCGGGTGGGGCGTCCCCTCACGGCTGCACGTCCAGGTAACCCCTGTGCCTGCTCCTGGGTGGGGAGGCGGGGTCGTGAGCCCAGCCCCGAGACCCCCGGCACTGCTGCGGGCCCAGAGGTCATGTTTGAGGGTCCAGGCCTGGCTCTGGAGCCAGCTTGGAGAAAGGGGGGAACCGCCAGCTTGTGGCCGAGACACCCCTGGGCTGAAAGGGGGGCAGGGGGCTGCAGGAGAGGTGGTTGCGGTCCCCAGGGGGACCCGTGGTGTGGACGCTGCTGTGAAACCCAGCGGGGCCGGGGGCCCAAGGAGCCAGCCACTGACCCCTGCGCTGCGCACCCACCATGACCCTGCCAGGCCCCCCCCCCCCCCGAGGCCATGCACAGCTGTCCTCGGGCTCCTTGCAAGAAGCAGGAGCTTCTCCAACTCGTCACCGATCCCTAAATAGAGCGACCCAACCTCGGCCCCCCCACTCCCAAGACTTCTTGGACAGGACTGCGGCATGTGTCTGGGGCAGGCCAGGCGGCCTGGGCAGGTGGGGAGGTCCCTGTGCCCCCATTGGTCTGAGGAGGTCTCCATGCCCTTTCTGAGCAGGGGCCCAGCCTGGGGGAGGACATTTATACCCCTCCCCCGGGCCCACCAGCCCAACTCGCCACTGCCGGCCTGACCTCGCTCCCAGCACAGCAGCCCCGACGCCAGGTGAGGCTGGCCGGCCTGCTGAGGCTGGGGGCAGGCGCTGCTCGAGCTAGCTCACAGGAGGACTTCCCGGGGCAGGGGGCTGGGGGCCGGGGACCACCACTAGCCGCCCTCTCTTGGGGGGCCTCCACAGAGCTGGGAGCCAGCTGAGACACAGCGGGGGGCGGGCTAGGGTGGGGCAGAGATCCCGGACAGTCCTTGGTGGCCAGGCCTCGTTTCTGGGGCACTGGAAGGGGTCTTCGTGCGTGAGGGAGCCCAGGCCAAACTGGGGAGCAGCCTCTTCCATGCACTTGGGCCCGAAGCCGAAGGAGCAGAACTAAAAATAGCTGGGTGGCTCTGGCGGCCACCTGCGCTGGCCTGTCCCGCCCTCCCTCAGGGACAGCTGCACACTCCAGGCCCCGCCTGGGACATTTCTGGGACACTTTCTCCTCTTGCTTCTCACCCCAGGGAATTCCAAGACATGACCACCCCCACCCCCACCAGGAGGTTGGGGTTGGGGGTCGGGCAGCAGGTGCTGCACCACCCATGGGTCTGTGGCCTTGACACCCCATCTTTCTCTCCCACAGGCTCTAAGCCCAGGACCTCAGGATGGGGGAGTAAGTAAAGTCCCCAAGCCCGGTGCCCCTGCCACCCCCTCTTCCCATCCCTGGGAGGGGGTCTCTGCCCACCCTGGCCACCGCCGTTCCTGCCTGCCCCACCATAAGTCCCTAACCTCTCTCTTCTCTCCCCCACCCCCGCCTACCCTCCTGGGACAGTGATGAGGTGAGTAGCTTCCTGGGGGTGAAACGTGGAGGGGGGCAGGATCTCCCACTTGGGATAAGTCAGAGGTCAGAGTCTCAAGTCCAAGAAAGATACCCCGGCCCACCCTGCAGAGGCAACAGAAGTGGCGCCAGGGTCCCCAGGGCAGGGGAAGTGGGGCTGTGGCCCCGATCACCCAGAAAATGGCTTCTCTCGAATTACTGCACTCCACTCCCCCCACCCTGCAGGGACCCCGTCCCTCCCTGAAGCCTCTCAGGTGCAGCCTCGTCCCTGCGCCTCCACGTGTCCCCCGGCCAGCATCGGGAGCCCTCAGGCCCAGCCGCCCCGAGCAGGCCCCCGGCCCATGTGGCGCGTAGGAGGGCGCGCGTGTGGGCCTGCAGGCCGGTGGCTCTGACTCTGTTCCTCTCCCCTGCCCTGCAGAAGCGCAACCGGGCCATCACGGCCCGCAGACAACACCTGAAGGTGGGTGCCGCCCGGGGCGGGGGGCGGGGGCGTGCGGGCCAGGCCGCTGCGGGCAGCCCCTCACGGTCCACCGTCCACCCCCCGCAGAGCGTGATGCTGCAGATCGCGGCCACGGAGCTGGAGAAGGAGGAGAGTCGTCGGGAGTCGGAGAAGCAGAACTACCTGGCGGAGCACTGCCCACCGCTGCACATCCCCGGCTCCACGGCCGAGGTTCAGGTACCCGCCCAGCCCGCCTCAGGGTCCCCCCGGGCCAAGAGGGCAAGCGGGGGGGCGGGCAGGGCGAGGGGGAGGGCCGGCACCAGGACTGCCCCCCGCCCCCGCCCCCCCAGGAGCTCTGCAAGCAGCTGCACGCCAAGGTGGATGCGGCCGAGGAGGAAAAGTACGACATGGAGGTGAAGGTGCAGAAGAGCAGTAAGGAGGTGAGGGGCGCGTGCGCAGGGGCGGGTGGCGCGGGGGTCCGGCCCTCCCGGCTTCTGCCCAGCCCTCCGCACCCCCGCAGCTGGAGGACATGAACCAGAAGCTGTTCGACCTGAGAGGCAAGTTCAAGCGGCCGCCGCTCAGGAGGGTGCGCATGTCGGCCGACGCCATGCTGAAGGCGCTGCTGGGGTCCAAGCACAAGGTGTGCATGGACCTGCGGGCCAACCTGAAGCAGGTCAAGAAGGAGGACACCGAGAAGGTACACCCTGGCCCGGGCGCCGGCCACAGAGGGGACCCGGGGCTGGGCGCAGCAGGGCGGGCGGGCCTGAGCCTTCTCCGCCCCCACCCCCCGCCAGGAGCGGGACCTGCGCGACGTGGGCGACTGGAGGAAGAACATCGAGGAGAAGTCCGGCATGGAGGGCCGGAAGAAGATGTTCGAGTCCGAGTCCTAGGTCCCCGCCACCCTCCACCCCGCCCGTGGCCCGCAGAGTGTGCCGTGGGGAGGACCGGCGCGTCCCGGCTGTCAATAAAGACTCCCAATCCCAAGACTGGTCTGCTGTGGTCCTGCCCCTGCCTCTCTGCCCACACACGGGCCACCCGAGCCCCTGGGTGCTGCACCCGACGAAGGCCCCAGCCAGAGAGGGGGTGCGGGGCCGTTGGTGTGGTACCCGGGGGCACGGGTTTCGGGGATTTCAGGCCAGGCCCCTGCCAGCCTGCACCCTGGGGCTGCATGCTGTGGTCAGTGGTCGGCGGGTAAGGCCTGCTGCTGCTCCCTGGGCCTTGCTACGGGCAGCCCCGACCCCTCAGGGCCTGGAGACAGATGGCCTGAGTCATGTCTGAGCAGCGGTCCCGAAAGTGAGATCATTTGTCGGTTTGCACAGCCATATAAGGAGGCCTGCCCGCCCGGAGACCGCCTGAGCACAGCGCGAGCTGGGCCCGGGGCCGTGGCAGGCATGCACGAGGCGGGCGGCCCCCTAGCCCCCCGGGGTGCGCTTCCTCTGAGCCCCGGCCCCCTGCAGGGGACACCTGGGGGGTAGTCCTGGGTCAGGTGGCCCTCCCAGGGTGCCTTGCGCCCAGGGAGTAGGGACTCGCAGCCTCTGAAGACCGTGCCCCTGCCCCCAGGGACCGAAGACAGGCCGATCTGGCCCCGCATGGGCCCAGTGGGAGGGCTGGGGTCTCCTTTCTGCTTCGTCGCAAGGCCCTGGCCCACCTCGCACATCAAGGGGCTGTGTCCCCGACAGGCTTGGATGAAGGCTGTCACAGCGAGGCCACGGTTGTCAGCCTCCCTCGTGACAGATGGGACAGGGGCCCGCCCGCCAAGGCCCCTCCGCTCAGATCTCTGGTGGGCAGCCAGGGAGGTCAGGGCCCGGCCCGGCCCACGATGGAGGGGCTGCGGTCCTGCCCTTGCCCTCCGGAGGTCCCCATGATTGATGTGCCGGGGGCCGGAGACAGGGAGCCTTGGCTGCCTCGAGGGGCCGAGAGGGCCGTGGCCACCCCCCCCCAAGCCTGGGATCCGGTGGTGTCCTTCGGATAGCTTGCACAGGCCCCCCCGGCCAGGTGTCCTTGTAACTCTGGCCCAGGCTTATCAGCCCCTGGGCCTCCCACCCACTGCCCGCTCTCGTGGGGGCAGCCGGGCCTCCAAGGAAAGCACCTTGCTTGGCCCCGGGCCTGGGCAGCACTGATGACAGCGGTGTCACTGCTTGGGGGGTGCAGCCAGGCAGCGAGACGCGGGGAGCCAGTCCAGGGCTCAGGGTGCACGTCAGGGCTGAGGGGCACTTGGGGCTCAGGGTGGGGTGCGGGCCTGGGGCGGGGGCTCTGTGCTGCGGGAATCAGGGGGCTGGGAGGGCGAGGGTGAGCGGGGAAGGGATGCGAGGGGGCCCAGGCTGAGGCCTGCCCTGGGCGGAGGCCAGAGCGGGGGGGCAGACAGCAAACTCAAGGAACAGGGTGTGGCGGCTGGGGGGTCCAGTGACAGAAGCAAGTGCAGGGGTCTAGGCCGGAGACGGGGTCCTCAGAAACGAGAGGTGGGCGACGCCCCGAGGTGGGCAGGGGAGGAGAGAAGACGACCCCTGGACACTTCCCAGGAAAGACCCCGAAGGGAACCCCAGGGAGACTGCAGGGGCAGGGGCGGGTGGGGTGGGGAGCGTGGAAGGCGGTGGTGGCAGGTGGGGGCCGCGCCCCCACCCTCTGTGCTCTGCCCTGGGGAGCGGAGGAGAAGACGCGCCCAGACTGCGGTCCTGGACACCATCCTCTCCCTCAGAAGGGACCGGGGCACCCCGGGGAGGCTGAGCCCAGGGCTGGGGCAGCTGCCAGGGCACAGGGGAGCCCCAGGGTCCTGGGGTGCCGAAATGCAACAGTCGGGCAAACCCAACAAAAGTCAATAAAGTAAACCTTGTGGGAGCAGGTGACAAGGCCACAGGAGGGCAGATGAGATGAAAGGGCCGTTCCGTGTGAATTGTACTGATGGTCACATCTGTGCTGTGGTCAGGTGGCAGGGGACCTCCCGTTTCAGCAGACAGAATGGCCACCTGCCCAGCTCTGTTCCCACTTTGGTCCCACGCACCAGGTCTGTCTGGGTTCAGACCCGTCTTTGTCCCCGCGACAGGCAATCCACGGGCCTCCCCGTCATCCTGCTGTCCTGTTTCCTCCTCACCACATCCTGATGGGCTGCTGGGCCTCAGTTTCCCCAACCGTAAAGTGGGCGTAGAGATGAGCTCACCTGCCTCACAGGACAGACAGGTGAGGCGGGACCACTGGTGCCCCCTGGGAGTCAGCCCCGTAGGTCCCAGCCCTCCTGGGCCCGCCACGCCTGCCTCAGCCCCCGGCCTGGGGCGTCGCCTGGGTTCTCCTGCAGCCACACGCTCCCTACTTTCCTGCTCCATCACAGTCACCTCCTCTAAGAGGTCTCCTATGATGAACCCCCAGCCGACCAGCACATCCATTAGCCCCAAGGGCTCGGAATGCCTGAGCCTCCGCCACCACCTATGGAGGGAGCTTCTCTCCTCTGTGCCCACCAGCAGCCACACTGAACACCTCGCTTCTGAGCCCCCCAAGCCTGGCCTCAGGGAGGGGCCCTCCCGCCCTGTGCCCGCACTCACTCCCACACCCGCTCCATCAAGTTCAGGCCCAGCTCCTGCAGCTGCCCCCTTCCAGGAGGAGACCGGGCCAGGTGAGGACAGCCTGGCCCCATACCCCTCCCAAGTCCTCTCCAGGACCTCCCCCTACACCCTGGCGCCTCACTGCACGTCAGGGACACACACAGCACCGAAAACCCGCCCTGCCCACACTGGCCACAGCCTGGGCATCCGCTCAGCACCCCATCAGCTGCTTCCCCACGACCTGCCCCCAGTGGCAGCCGGCAGCTCTCGCCTCACCTGACCTCTCAGCATGTCCACTCGGGGGACCCATTCCCCACCTGCCCGTCTGTTGGTCTTCTCCTGATGTCCCTCTGACCCCTCTGATCCCCCCTTGTGGTCTCCCTGTCCCCATCGGTCCGAAGTTCCCCCATGGCCTCTTCCCCTTCGAGTGCCCACGGCAGGGCTCCAAGACCCGGCCTGCAGGGATTGGGGTGGGGGTGACAGCGCCCCCCCGGCACACCAGCCTCCATTGCTCGGGTGATTGGCCCCCAGGAGGCCTGAGAGAGGGGAGGAGCCCCTGCGGGGTGCCCTCCCAGCCTCTCGGGGCTGGCCTGTCCACACAGACCCTTGGACGCCCCCGCTTGGCTTCCCCACAGTGCCTCCAGCCACGGCACCCGCCTCCAGCCAACCTCCTGCCGCCCCCACCGTCTCCCACATTGTGTCTGAGCTTGCACCCGGACCCTCAGCCCACCCTGGGCACCCCGACTTCTCCTCCCTCGCCCCATAGCTCAGGGCTACTGTGGCAGGGGCCGGCTGGCCGCCCACAACCCTGTCCCCTTTGCCTCCTGGACACACACCTGTGGACAGGTGAGGTCCTGCGGCTGAGTCCCGGCGGCACACGTGTTTAGGCCTGGCCCTTGGACATCCTGCCAGCCTTGGGTCCCCGCCCATCTTCCCTGCCAGCTGGAGGCAGGGGACCAGCGGGGACTCTGGTTCCCGGAGGGGGAGGAGTCTGGGGTCCCAGGGTGACTGCAGAGCCCCCTCCCCATCCACACTGGCCTGACCGCTGCTGGAGGGGAGGGCGGACGACGGAGTCCCTGAGACCCAGCGTTTCATTAAAGCCGCTGGCCTGCCTCCCCTGATGGACACGACCCCTGTGCCAGTGCCCTGAGTCGCCACAGAAAGCACCACGGATGGCCTCTTGAACAACATTCACACATCCATCCTGGAGGCTGGGGTCCGAGACCCGGGTGTCACAGGGCTGGTCCCCCCTGAGGCCTCTCTCCTGGGTCTGCAGACAGCCGTCTCCTCCCTGTGTCCCCACATGGTTGTCCCTATGCACGCCTGTGTCCTGGCCTCTCTTCTTAGGACACCAGCCACACTGAATGAGGCCCACGCTGGTGACCTCCCTTCCACCTGATCACTCGCAGAGCCCCTGCTTCCTGCCACAGTCACGCTCAGGGGTGCTGGGGGTCAGGGCCCAAAGACATGAGTTTTCAGGGGACACCATTCAGCCCAGATCGCCCCCCAAACCCCCCTCTCTCCAGCCCCCACTGCAGTTCTCCTCGACCCCCACTCCTCTCCCGGGCCCGCAAAGCCCTTCGCGCTGCCTGTCTGCCTCAGCCAGTGTCCTGCCTCCAAAGCGACCCTCCCAGGGACCCCACCCTCTGCCCAGGCTTCATCCCCGTCCCCCAGGGCAGCCTGGGCCGCCCCACCTGCCCCTGGAACCCTGCGCGCTGACCGGCAGTGACCCTCCCAGTTCCGACGGCCCAGCCGGTGCTATAGCTCTGCCGCAGGCCCTCGGGCCCTCGGGCCGCAGCCAGGGCTGCCCAGCAGGCCCGCCCTGTCCCTCCCCAGCCTGGCCTGCCCTCTGCTGACTGCTTCCCCCAAGTTTCTCCGCCCAGGCTCCCCACCACACCGTGCACCTTCATTGGCACCTTGTCTCCCGATGTCTCAAGTGTGTGGTCCTGACATTCTGCAGCAGCACAGTGGCCCTCTGCCCCTGGCCTCGCACGGACCCTCCTGGCTAGCCGCCCAGGGCCCGGCACCCCTCGATCAGGTCCCCGGTGCCTTCTGAGGCCCCCCCCAACACCCCACAGAGTGTGCTCCGCCCTGGCTTCTGACTGGCTTGGTGCTTCGCTTGGTCATTCACTGTGTCACTGGACACTGCACCGGGTTTGGGGGCACAGTGACAGACAAGTCGAGTTCTCTGCCTCCACCCTCACCCCCCCACCCCCACCCCAGAGGTTGAGAGAACAACACCAAGTGAACAAACGGGGAGCACTGGCTTCTTGGGTGACGCACAGGAAGGGCCTGGACTGTCGGACCTGCTGCCCGGGGGGCCAGGTGGCCCTCCATTGTGCCCGGCCCATCCTGTCCAGATGGATGCTGGGACCGCCAGAGGTGTCCCCCGTCACCCAGCCCTGCAGGTCCCACCGAGGGGACAGAGGAATGGAGGCGTGACGGAGGGAAGGCCTGAGAAGGGCCCAGTCCGTGGAGGTTTCGTTTGGATTTCCTAAAAGATGTGACAGGCTTGAGCACAAGCCTGCAATCACGGGACAGAGGGGCGGAGGGGACCAGCAGAGAGGCTGACCAGCAGTGCGGCGGCCCAAGGGTTTGGGGAGGCTGAGTCTCAGAGCGGGGCGGGGGCCAGGGCCAGGCCTCGAGCTGGGGACCCCGTTGCCTCCATTTCCTCCGTAGAGTGAGAGGGCTTCTGGGGTGGCCCTGGAGAGCTGCGTCTGGGCCCCCAGCGCCCTGTAGGTCCCCAGCGCCCTCGGTGCGTCCTTGGCGTGGCTCCCGTACCTCCACCGGACGGTCCTGGGGGACAGGGCATCACCCCTCTGTCATCCCTCAGCAGATGGAGGGGCGTTAGCGTCTTGGGGCAGTCTTGGCAAGTCCCACAGAGGAGAAGTTTGCCACAGCAGAAAGGGACTGTCCCCAGTCCAGGAGGCTGGAAGTCCCAGGTTGAGGGGCCCGCAGGGCTGGTCCCTGCTGGAGCCCAAGGAGAGGTCGGTCCAGGCCCCGCCCCCAGCTGCTGGGGGTTTCCGGCGATCTGTGGGCTTCCTGGGCTTGTAGACACGCCACCCCGGTCTCTGCTTTCAAGTTCCCGTGGTGCCCTCCCTTCGTGTGTCTGTCCCCAAAGTTCCCCTTTTTAGAAGGACATCAAGTCATGTTGTATTAGGACCCACCCTAATGACCTCATCTGAACTGGTTACGTCAGCGGCGAAGATCCTGTTTCTAAGGCCGGTCCCCTTCGGAGGTGGCGGGGGTGAGGACTTCAGCCTGTGCCTCTGGGGACAGAGCTCCACCAGGAGGGACCAGGCTGCCTCCGGGCCTTCGGGCTGAGGACAGAGGGGGCGTGGGGAGGAGCCCATTCTGGCGGGGCCTGAGGCCTGGCACACGCTTGTGGGGTGTGAAAGGAGCAGGGCTCGCTTTCACGCAGCTCTGCGTCCCCCTCAAAATTCACCGTGCCTAGAATGAAACTCCCAGAGTCACTTTGCACCGAGCCCATGAAGGAGAGAGCTGGCCCAGCCTTCAGGCAGCCATGGGGGGTGGGGGGGGTAACCCTGTGTGGGGGGTGCCCCGCCCTCACGAGCTCTCCCCCGTCCTGGCAAGGCCCCTAAGCGTCCCAGCCATGATGTCAGGGTCAAGCTCACCGCAGGCCAGAGGGTGGTCTACTGGGGGACCCACACTCCGACAAGGCTCCCAGAGCTGGGCGGGAGGCTGGGGGTGTGTGCACTGGGGATGCTGGGGCCTTGCCCCACTCGGATGGACAACCAACCACCAGGCTGCTAGTTGGACAGCAAGTAGCACCGGGGACACGAGAGGCAGCGGGCCGAGAGCTCCCGGAGACCCTGGGGGCTCCCCCCAGTAGCCCCGGGTCTGGCTCGGGCCTGCCCTGTGTTCCCAAGTACCGGGCACCTTTCTGCCTCCTGCCACCTCCCACGTCAATGTGTCCCTCGGCCAGAAGCCCCCCAGATGGGCGTGCCAGGGCCGACTGCCCTGCCGCAACCCCCAGGCCTCCCCCTGCCCTTTCTGCCCTGGGCCCCTCCAAGTCCCTTTGGTCGGCTTGCTCAGGCCCATTGCTGGCGAGGGCTTGGCAAGATGGTCCAAGGCCCCCTTCTTCCCGTTGTCCGGTCTCAGGGACCAGGGGTCAGCCCAGGGCCGGCGGGATGTCCCTGCCACCTGCCTGACTGCCCCAGTTTGGTCGAATGGCACGTAACCTGAGCCCCCCGCCCCGTGTTGGCGTCTGACTCCCGCAGCTACGGATTTCTGAGCCCCTGGTCTGGCCACTCTCAACAACTGAGGACAGTCAAGGTGGAAACAGACTCAGGGTGCCCCTTCTATCCTGTTTGTGCCTCCCAGGGACCCTCTCATGCCCTAGAGCCTGGTGAGCTAACCATCAGCTCCGAGGTCAGCTACGAGGTCCCCGAGCCGGTGGTGAGGGGATGAGCGGAGGAGCCCTAGGGACGCTTGACAAGACACAGGCACATGGAACGTGGTCGGTGGGACTGTGCAGACCAGTTGGGGTGTCGAGGCGGTGGCCCCCGGCGTGGAGGAAAGGTGTGTCTGCCCTGTGAACACACCCGAAGCTTCCTCCTGGAGAGGTTAAGGTGCTGACCTTGGAGGTTTGGGGGTTAGAGCCACGCCCTGACGCCACGGCACTGCAGGACAGCGGTGTGCACACAGGGCCTTCGGGGTCGCGGCTGCCAGTGGCCCCAGGAGGAGTGTGGGGGTTCCGGTGGCAGTGCCAGGACTCCAGGTGATGCAAGGGTGTCCCGGTCCCCACACCACCCCCTCGCCTCCATAGGGCCTGTCGCCCCAGGCCCCTGCCACTTGCTCAACACTTCCTGGGGGCTGGGTTTTTTTTTCCTTTCTCATCTTGCAGCAACCAGTTAAAAACAACACCCCAACCCAAGCGCAAACCTCAACCTGCAGAGAAAGGGGGAAGTGAAAGGCGGCGGGGGTGGGGGGGCTCGGCCGCCGCCCCAGGAAGCACTCTGCACCCTGCGTACCGACGGCGAGGAGCACCCAACACCAGGTCGATGGCGGAGGCTCTGGGCCACCCGGGCATCGAGGAGCAGGAAGAGCTGCTGGCGGAAGAAGGCGCAGGGTAAGCCCCGTGGGGGGCCTCACTGTGGGGTGATGCTCTGCCCTGAGGTCTGGAGGACCAGGGGCCCCATCGTGGTACCCGCCGGACCCCATGAGTGTGCGTGCCTCCCTGTGCCTCTGTGGCTGCGCCCCCTGGGCAAGGCCGAGTCATCCGAGAGCGGGCTCGGGACCAGGAAGGACCCAGGGTGGGGCCTGGGCCTAGGGACTGGCAGGGCTGGGGCCGGGAGGGCTGCAGGTGTGCGCGGGGTGGGAGGCTCAGGGCTGGGCCCGGCCCAGAGGGGCCGCGGGGCCTGGGGACCCTCAGAGCTTGTGCTTGGCTCTCTGACGAGCGCCACTGCCCTCCAGCGAGCTGCCCACTCTGGTGACGGAGGTGGGGGGCTGGCAGGCACCCGAACTGAGTGCCAGGCGGGACCGTTGGCTGAAGGTGGACCGCGGAGGGTTCCGGGCAGAGGTTGCGTGCGGGTTGCTGGCAATAAGGGCCACCTGTGCCACTGCTGCGCCCCAGAGCTGGGCTCAGAGACCCCGTGGCACACGGGGGGCCTGGCCGGTGCAGAAACAGAGGAGTGTCCAGGGCCTGGCTGCAAGTCCCAGGAAAGGGGAGTGAGCAGACTTGGGGACAGCGGGGCTTCGGGGGCAGGTGGGCGTCTGACGGGGGATGCGGAGCTACGTGGGGGTAGAGCCCACCAGCCCAGTCGGGGGCCGTGGGGCTGCTGCCCCGGTGGGCTGGAGGGAGTGGGCAGGGCCCTAGGGCCGAGGGAGGGAGGGAGAGATGCGGTAGAGACACGGGCAGGAGAAGGGGGCCCTGGTCCGGGGGTGGGGGGCAGCCAGGGGCAGGGACCCCGGGCCTCAGGGCTGACAGGCGGAGCGAACTCCCCCCAGGTCTCCCACGGGGTCTGGAGGTGGCAGCGTTTGGGGCCGAGGCGACGCTTTTGATGATGACGAGGGAGACGATGAATGTCTGCCGTGCGTGCGAGCGCGTGTGCGGGTCCCTGCTTCATCCCGGGGAGGGGAGGCCGCCGTCTACCTGCCGGCGCCACGGGGGGTCTCTGTGGGGGCGGGGGGCCTGAGTGCGGAGCCAGGGCGCTGGGCCATGCCCTCCGGCAGGTGACGGGGACAGCTGTGTCCTGCTCAGAAACGGCTCCTCGCGTCAGTGCCATCCAAAACCCTGGCTCGTCTTGCTCCTCGGCCACCTCGTGCCCGTAGAAGGACACGGCTTGAGCCGCCTGGCCCGGCACCCCGCCTCCCTCCTGGGCCCCATCCTTGACCCCCCTTTATCTGTCACGCAAGCCGAGGAGAGGAGGGTGTGGAGGGCAGGCCGAGGTCGTGTGGCCTGGGCGGGAGGAGGGTGGTGGTGTGGCTGACCCCGGGGCGTCTGGGTGCCTGTCCGGGGGGCTTGGGCTGCAGGGTGGCCTGGTGCACCCCAGCCCCTGGGCGTGGCGCCCCGAGCTCGTCTCACGCCCTCCCCCAGCCCTCCCCCGTGCGGCAGGCCACGCGCCCTCTCAGAATGAAACCGAGACGCTGGCCGAGGTGGGTTCTCCTTTCACAGGGTGACCCAGGGACCGGGGGATGTTCCTGTGGGGGTGACAAGTCCCTGTGCCCGGCAAGCAGTACGTGGCCTGGGAAGCCCCGGGGGGATCCCCCAGGGGTCTGTTGGGTCTGCTGGGCTGGAGCGGAGTAGGCGAGACCTGCCACCCCCACCCCACGCGCTGCCCCTGGGAGGGCTGCCCGGCTCCCAGGACTTCACCCTGCCGGCTCAGTGCAGGCCGTGGCCTCCAGTTGGCTAAACGGGCTCCCTTCAGACTGGCCAGGACAGGGCGTCTTCCCCCAGACGGCCCCACGGGTGGGAGCTCCCCGTGCCGTCAGGCCCCCAGCGGCCTGCCCACTCCCTCGCCCTCCCGGCAGGACCAGGCACTGCCTGGTACAGCAGGCGCACGTGGCCTGGAGCCGCGGGCAGTGCCAAGCCACGCAGGAGGGAGGGTGGAGCCGGACAGAAGCGGCCCGGCCGCAGGCCGCCGGGGAGGAAGGAGCGCAGGCCTGAGTGCGGGGCTCCTTCCCCGTCAGCGCTGAGCCAGGCCTCAGCGCAGGGGTCTCAGGCCCCGGGAACCCCAGAGGAGGCGGCTGAGCTCAGCCCGGGGGTCGGGTCCTTGTCTCTCCCTCCTTCCTGCCAGATCCTTCTACGTTCCCACCTCGGGTGGGGAGCAGGAGGGGGCGGCTCAGGCCGCCACCCTGCTGATTTGGAGAATCCTCCCCAGCACCCCACGCTCTCCTGTGTCCCATCTGCCTCCTCAGAAACAACCCTGGAGCCACCGGGAGGGTCTCAGGGGCCAGGCCGGGCAGACCTCTCCTTCTCCCAGTGCCCTTTCCGCACCGCCACCGGCTGCCGCTGCCTCCGTGTCCCTCGGAGGGTGCCAGGGCAATGGGCCCGCGGGTGGCCATCGAAAAAGCCCTTGGGGTCCTCGCCGGCAGGGGGACAGGCAGAGTCCTGGGGGTGTGGCCACCACCCAGCGCTGACACCCGAACTAGTACTTTGTGAACAAAGACGCCCCACCCTTGGCGGCTCTGGCTTCACCCTCCGTGAGCTCGCGCCCCGCACCAGGTTTCGTCAGACTCTTCCAGGGGTGTCCAGCCAGGGGTGTTTTGGTGTTTCTGGGACACATTGGAAAAGGAATTGTCTTGGGCCACACATTAAATACACAAACGCTTATGAAAACAGAAACATCTCATGCTTTAAGTGAACACACGCCTTTGTGTGGGGCATACACAGCCCTCCTGGGTGGCATGCGGCCCGCCGGCCGCAGGTTGGGCAAACCGAGGTTGTCGCTGGGGAACCCAGCGAAGGGGACCCCCCATTTCATAGGTAGAAACAACGGCTTAAAGGGCCGAATCCTGCCCGGCGACAGTCATGCCGTGGTGAGACCTTGCCCGACCGAGCTCAGAGAGAGCATTCTGGAAGCCCGTTCCCCTGCCAACGGGGAGCCCTTCCGCCCATGGGCTCTGGCTCAGGGTGCAAGAGGCCTGGCGAGGCCTCGAGGGGACCCAGGGGTGGCCGCAATGCCCCTCGTAGGTGTTCAATAACCCCACGTGGTGCCACGGCCACCCTGCCCCCAGAAGTCCCACAGCGTGAGGGTGATGCCCCCCAGGCCTCAGGGACAGGGCCCAGGGACCTGCCCGGAAAGCAGAAATGAGACTGGCCCAGCGAGAGGGGGCTGGTTCTTTCCAAAGTTCTCAGCCACTCCCCAGCCCCGGCCCTTTTGTATCAGAGACGCTCTTTCCAGGGCTTTCCAAGGGGTTTCTGGAAATCGGGGGCAAGGCCACAACGCAACCAGCTGGGGGCAGGGGCTTCCCAAACTCCCTGACCCAAGTTCCTGAGGCAGATAGAGTCGGGGCCTCTCTGCCAGAGGAGGAGGCACTGTCTGGGGGTGCGCGGTCAGGGCCCCCCAACTCTCGCCAGCACCCACCTGGAGAGAGCGGCTGGGGGCTGTGTGGGCGTGGCACTGAGAGCCGGGCGGATTGAGGGAACCTGGCCTCTCTGCCCGCCGGCCAGCACAGGCCTGCGGTGCCGGCACAGGCCGAGGGGCGCGGGGCGGGGTGGAAAGCCCCTGGTTCTCTCCCAGCGCCAGGCCGGTCCTGTTCAGACTCTATCTGCCCACTGCCTCCAAACTGGGAAACCGGGAGCTGGCGGGGTGGGGAGGGAGTGCTGTCCGGTCCCCCCGTTGAGAGCCCCCCCCAGGCAGCCAGCTCCCCTCACAGTGGGGGAAGGGACTCGGGCCTCCTCGGGCAGTGGCAGCTCTGTGGGGGCAGCAGGGACAGCCAGCCCCCCACTGGCACCAATACAACATGACCCCTACCTGCCCTCTAGGGTCCCAGCTCCCTGGTTGCCAGGTACTGTGGGGCCCAGGCAAGGGAGAGACCCCTACACACACGCCCATGTGCGCACACGGGAGACCCGGCCTGCAGGGCTGAAATGGGGGGGTGACAGAAACAGTGGGGCCCGTGGGGGCGGGTGCAGCCACCTCCCATCGGCCGTGTGCGCTGTGAGTAAGACGGCGGGAGAGTCCCTGCCCTGTGCCACCGCTGGCAAGCGGGGACCTGGAGGTGGCTCCTTCCAGCTCCGGGAGGAACGGTGCCCCACCACTGCAGGGGGTCGTGCCCTCCTTCCCAGACGTACCTGCGTTTTTGCTGGCTTTGCTTCTGAGAGGATCCCAGGCTGCCTCCGCCTCCTCCGCTTCTCCTCCCAGGTGCCTCTTTTCAAAAAGAAATGGGATTTGGGACAGGTGGGTCTAGCCAGTTTATTTCAGAAGAATCTAGAAAGAAGGCTCAGCCTTTCCCCCGGTCCCAGTCCCAACCCAAATCCCTGCATTGGCACCACACCCGCCACCCACCACCTGGGTCCTCGTGGCTGGATAGAGGCGCACGGGGGCAGATGAGCGCTCAGCCGCCTGGAGGTTGCCTCCTCTGTAAGTCGGGGACTTTTCTCTATCCGGAGCCACCCGGAGCCACCGAGGCCACGGTCGCTGGCCCAGCCTCCCCCCGCCCCAGGGGCTCCCACGGCGCGTTGCCCCTTTCGCGCTGCGAGCATACGCTCTGGGGTGGGGGTGGGCGTGTGGTGGCGAGAGTGTCTGAGCAGGAGGACAGACCCCGTCTCCAGGCCCCCGCTCAGGTTCCATGCGGCCTGCAGGCGGCTGGGCCGCAGGGCCTACTCTCTTACCTCCTTGGGACGCCGCTCAGGAGCCACGTCTCAGTCACAGAGGGAAAAAAGGGAGAATAAAAGGCTCGATGATGGAGAAAAGTCGGAATTAAAGAAAAAGCAGATGAAGAGAAGTAGGAAGTAGGAACAGCTGGAGAGATGAGTGAATGACGGATGGATGGACGGACGCGAAGATGGGTGAGTGAGAGACCATGTGTAGAATGAGAGAACAGACGGCAGGGAACGGATGGCAGGTGGATGGGCGGGTGGGTGAGAGACGGCTGGACGTGTGCGTGATGGGTAATGAGTGGACGAATGGCTGAGCAGACGGTGCATGATGGGTGAGCGGATGCACGTGTGATGGGTGATGGTGGGTGGGTGGGTGGGTGAGGAGTGAATGGACAGGTGATGGGTGAAAGACGCATAAAGATGGAGAGACGGGCGGCTGGTGAGCGGCATAGGGATAGGTGGGTGGGTGGATGGGTGGCGCGAGGACGGGCGAGCTGCTGGTCGGACGGAGGCACAGACAGGTGCACAGGTGCACGGATGGGTGGGCGGATGGATAAAGGACAAACGGAGGGGCAGGAGAACATACGCATGCAGGTGTGTGTGGGTGGATGGGTGGATGGTTGGACGGATGAATAGGCCAGTGGGTGAATGGTCAGTTGGCTATGTGGGCAAACAGTATATAAACAGACGGTCAAAAGTACTGATAAAATAGCCCTGGCTGGTGTGGCTCAGTGGATTGAGCGCCGGCCTGCAAATCAAAGGGTCCTGGTTTGATTCCCAGTCTGGGGCACGGGCCTGGGTTGCGGGCCAGGTCCCCAGCAGTGGGTGTGCGAGGGGCAACCACACGCTGATGTTTCTCCCTCTCTCTCTCCCTCCCTTATGCTCTCCAAAAATAATAAATAAAATCTTTTTTAAAAAGTAGTGATAAAATATATATTATGGGTTTATGAAAGTAAGGAAAATGGATGTATGTAACTTTGAGCAAATTGCTTAACTCTCTGTATCTCAATTTTCTCATTAAAATAGTATACTACTTGCCCCACAGGGGTTTCATGAGAGCAATATAATGAAGGAAACCACATAGAAACGTCTCTGCATATAATTCCTCATAAATTTTAGCTAGTGGTGGCGGTGGCGGTGATGGTGGTGCTGATGGTTTGGTGATGGTGGTGGGGGTGATGGTGATGGTTTGGTGATGGTGGTGGGGATGATGGTTTGGTGATGGTGGGGCGGTAGAGGTGGTGGGGGTGGCACCGGCGCCAGCGGCAGAAGCAGCAGCAGTATCAGATGGACAAATGGACAGGTGTCCGACGTGTGTGTGCACAGATGGAACGGTGCGTGTCCACGGGCACAGACAGCCGGCGGGCAGACGGAGGCTTGGGTGGGCAGCCCAGACACGGCACTGAGCGTCTGTGACAACGGGTGTGGCACAGATATCGGCCTGTTGAATGGCTGCCGTTTTGAACCCGTGTGTATCGAGCTCATTAGCAGCCTCGGGCAGGTGAGCGAGCAGGCGTGCCGAGAGCTGAAGGGGCCGAAGGAAGGGTGGGCGGGTGGGTGGGTGGACGGGTGAAAGGAGGGCTATCAGGTGACTTAGGTGCATGGATGGGTATGAATAACAAATAGGTCGTTGGAGGGAGAGATGGGAAAAGACAGAAAGAGGCAAATGGGAAGGCAGACGGGCGGCCGAGGCCGGGGCAGCCTCCGGGGAGACCGAGGGACGCGGTGCACGCACCGAGCCGGGAGGTTCGGACTGGCCGCTTCTCGTCGTGTGCGGCTGCCTCTCGGTTTTCTCTCCTCTTTCCAAGTTAGAAAAGGCTGATTCCTTCCCGCGAAGCTTTCTTAGACGACTGCACGTAAAATAGCAGCCCCTCCCAGAACCCCACGTCCTCATGCCCTGAATTACATCATCAAAACTGGCATTTACCATCACCTGATGGATTACAGTAAATATTTACATCCTCCGTCCCCACGAGGACGTCAACCTTGTGCGAGAGCAGGGGCTTCGTTAACACCGAATCCCCCTCATCTAAAGAAATGAGTAGAGTGAGTGGTTGCTAAATTTGCTGAAAAACATGTGGAAAGACGGACAATTATATGAAGAAAAATGGGGAGACGAACGGACGGAGGGCTGGACGGGGTGCGGATTAGTGAGCGGGTGGGTGAGAACAACAGCGACTACCATTTCTTAAAGGCTCACTATGTATCAGCAGCTGCTTTAAGTGCGAGCTCATTTGGACCCTTAACGGGCGGCGCGGTGGGCAAAGATGTGTGTGGAAGGACCGACACACGTGTGCATGTTTACGCACAGCGGGATACGTGTCTGGCTCGATGGAGAGATGGGCGAGCAGGGGGTGGATGGACGGACAGATGTATGAAGGGACGCAGGGATGGATGGGCGAGCACTAACATATTGGAAGACACGAATAAACGTAAGGACCGAAGAATATCTGAAAAGACAGAAGGATGTGTTAAAGAATGAGCAGAGAGGTCACTGGTCGGGTTGCTGGGCAAGCGGGCACACAAACGGATGGACGGACACGCGGGTAACGGTCCTGTGGCAAACTGATGGGCGGCTGGGTGCGTCCTTCTCCTAAGCGTTTCGTCGGTGTTAGGACGTTGAGACGGAGTTGGGAAGCACGTGTGTCTGAGCGCATGGGCGTATACACGTGCGGATGGTGAGGCAGGTGGATGGACCCTCACCCCGCGCGGAGTTGCAAAGGGGGCGGACAAACGTGGGCGTGGGTGGACCAATGGGGGCTCGGCTGAATTTCATGCTGATGGGAGGACCTGTTGCGTTTATACGGATACGTGGGCAGCTTAGATATACTGAGAAATCCGTGGCCTGCTGACGGGTACACAGAAGGCAAGCAACCACGCAGAGAGGGTGGACGGATGGGTGGGTGACAAATGGCCAGGTGGACGGACGGGTGACAGACGGATGGGTGGCGGGACAGGCGTGTAGAGAGATGGTGGACAGAAGCTGAACGGACGGTGGACGTACGAAGAGCAGCAGAGCTGAGGTCGCATGTCCAGCCCTGTGGTCCCTGTGAGGACGCGCCCTCGGTGTGAAACCGTGACTCCGGGCCACTGTGTTTGAAGGTTCGCTCTTGCCACTTCTCACTCGCCGGCAGTTTTGATGGAAGGCTCTGTGATTCTCTCGTAAGTTCTTGGTGTCAGGGATTTTCCACAATCCCCAGGCAGCCCTCCGCCCTGTGGGAATATTTTTGCTTCCTTTGAACCAAAATATGCCTTGGCAAATTTCATTCCTTGCTGTGACTAAGATTCCAGAACTGAACGGAGAGGCAAGGGGTGATGGGTGGGTCCAGGCGAACATGGAGGCCAGGTTTGCCTCCCCGGGTGACCAGCGGCCCCTCCCTCCGCCTCATCCCACCAGAACCCGGAGGTCTCCGCAGCTCCGGCTGGATGCTGGGGGCAGCGGCGGGCACCTCGCCTCTGTGGCTCTCCCCACAGTCTCAGCTCCTCCTAGGTTGCGCGGGGGAAGGGCGGCTGCTCGGGCTCCCCTCCAGGACTGGCCGCGGGACCCAGCCCGATGTGTGGGTGGAGGAGGGGGACCTGAGCCAGACTTCCTGACCCCCGAAGAGTCTCCCCCAGCCTGCCACCACCTGAGTCGCCGCGGACCAGGGCTATGGGCCCACGTGGAATTTTTCTGACTGACGCCGCCACACCCAGCGCCACCGCCTTCACACGGCGATACCCTCGTGTGTCCACCCTCTGGCCAGTGTGATCGCACCCTTGCCCCCGTCCACTCACAAGTGCCCTAGAGGTGGTCGTGGGGCTCGGGGTAGGAGGCAGGCCGCATGCGCAGGGGCTGCCCCTCCGGGCCAACGCGGAGAGGGGCGGCCAGCAGTCGGCAGACCTGGCTGGTGGTCCTGGCTTTGCCGGGCCCTGGCTCTGAGGCCTGGGAATCAGCCTGAGGCTCGGTTTCCCCACCAGCGACCCGGGTATGGGGAGTCCACCTCTCAGGGCTCTGCGAGCCTTGGCCAGTGGGCCAGTCCCTGGGTGGAAGACTGCTGGCCCTCAGTGAGCCCCCTCGAGTGCGTCCGGTCCCTCCCCTTGTCCGGCCACTAGCCTCCAGTGAGTCACGGTGGCTGAGCCCAACCAGAGAAACCACGGGCTGGGCTGCTTCTCTGGGGCCTTCGCCAAAGGGCCAGGGGCCACGGGCCGGCTGGCCAGGGCACCACGCTGACCTTGTGCCCAGTGGCCACCTCTCGGGAGCAGGACGCCAACCCGGAGAGGCCGAGCCGGTGTCGGCCTCTTGGGGTCTCGCTGCTCTGACCGCCCAGTGCAATGGGGTGGGGGTGGGGGCTGGGGAGGGCAGCAGCCTCCCGCTTTGGGGAGCAGAGAGGATCCCTGGGGTGCCCGGCCTCCCCCTTGAGGTGATAAAAGGAGCTGGGAATAAACAAAGGAAAATGGAGCACCCAGAGGGAGGGGAG
>PVJD01010177.1:0-55839 GCA_004026545.1 Mormoops blainvillei
ATTCTCTTGTTAAATTACCCTTCCTTGAACTTATGAAACCCTCCCCAAATTGCCTGTTCTCTCTCCCTCCCTTAAAATCCA
The DNA here is from genome assembly GCA_004026545.1 of Mormoops blainvillei. Lineage (NCBI taxonomy): Eukaryota > Metazoa > Chordata > Mammalia > Chiroptera > Mormoopidae > Mormoops > Mormoops blainvillei. The sequence continues at coordinate 82 of PVJD01010177.1, forward strand.
GATGTCTCGGAGAAATGGCTCTCTTGCCATTATTCCACCTGCTTCTTAACTCTCAGCCTACATGTCACTTTCACTCTAACACTTCCTACACTGTCACTCATTACTTATATGACCGATGACCTCTGGTTGCTAAGGGCAATAAAAAATATTTCCAATCTGCAATTCCTAGACCCCCCTCCCTCCTCTGATACCGTGGAGCACTCTTTCCTCCTCAAAACACTATTTCCTTTTGACTTCAGTATCACCGATCCCCTGGTGGTCTTCTTACCTTGTCTCAAGTTATCCGTCTCCTTCGTAAGGTCATCCTCTTCTGCCTAGGTATTAAACACCTGAATCTCTTGGAGCTTAGTTTTGAGGCCTCTTATCATCACTCCATGCTTTCCTCGAAGCAATCCCGATGATACCCCCATCTTTAACCACCATCTGTGAGCTACCAAGGACTTTTATTTCTCAGCCTATAGTGTCAACAGAGCTCCAGACTGGACTGACCAACTTGCCAGTGAATACATTCAACTGAGTGCCTCAAAGACATCTCAAACCCCATATTACCAGAGACAAACGTGTGCTCTTGCTCCTAAAGATGGTTGCCTTGCAGTGCTATCATCTCTTTCTATGGTATCACGGTCTAGTCATCGGCACACATCAGAAATCTAGGCATCGTCCTAAGGGTCACCTCTTTCGCCCTTGCCTTTCACATGCTATGCATTGCCAAGTCCTGTAAAGTTTACTCCTAGATATTTATCAAAGTTGTCCATGTCTTTCTATCTTCTCTACCCCCATTATTGTCCATGTTCTCATCATTGTCATGCTTTGACTGTTTAAACTTTTGGGGGGCTGGTCACTATCCCCAGTGACTCTGGCTTCCCCCAATCCATATTTGTCCAAGTGGTATTTTCAAAATAAATGTTAGTACATGTCACATACATACCTCGTTCGATGCACCTGGATGAAATTCTCAAAAATCTACCCTTGCTATTAGTAGAAAACCCAGAATCTTTTCACATGACTGCATGATCTGCTCTGTCTCTAAGGCCCAGAGTAGGGTTGGACAAGATAGGCACCTAGAATGCAAAGTACAAGGGAATGTGCAAGTGAGCACCGTTTTAAATTCTGCAACACTGCTATCTCATCCCAGTCCCAACCCTGCTATCCTTGCCGGTCCACTAGAGTCATAATAATGACACATGACACTTATCGAATGTCATTTGTAGTCAGTTTTTATGGTCCTATGTGCTTTACAGGCATTATATCACTGAATTATCATGAACTCCAACGGGCAGTTTGAATCGTGCCCCTATGTATGGGTAAGACACAAAGAAGGACAGTAACTTGCCCCCTATCACACAGCTAGTAAGCAAGAGAGCTGAGAGCCAAATGCAGGGAGCCTGAATACACAAACCACACACCTGGCCATTATACTTCTTTGCCTCCCCATCTCACGCCACTCTCCTGCGTGTACTTTGCACTCTAGTCGTATGGACAGTTATAAGCTCCTTAAACCTATTGAAGTTACTCCGACATCAGGGTCTTTGTACATGCTACACCAGGAGTCAGGACTGCCAGGCCATTAATTAACGTCTTTCTGATTTTAGCTTTAGTGCCACTCGATTGTCCTCCACCGTCAAGTCTAGATTAGGTTCCTGTTCTCATGAACTCACGCAAGCGCGCTGCTTATCACAGCACTTATTTTTAAATTATATGTTTGTTAATGTGATGTTGGAGTATTTCCTTCTCTGCTTAACTGTAAGCAAAGGAGCTATAGTACAGAACGATGTCAGGTTGTGCTCACCACTACATTCCCTGTATGTAACACAGTGCTTGGCACATGAGAAACTTCTGACACTTACTTGTGGGGTTAATTGATTAACTGCAGAGGTGTTAGAGAGGTTAAAAGGTTAGGAGAGCAGTGCTCCAGGCAGAGAGAACAGAATGTGCAATCTTCCGGTGGCAGGGAAGAAACTGGCATGCCAGACAAACTGAAAGAACAACTGACATTGTATATGTCAGTGCCTTCCAGGCAAAGAGCACCAGGAATACACAGATAGTTGACCGAGTTGCAAAGTTTACTCCTTGTAGTGAAGAAACGCATGACATGGGGAACTGTGGTTGTGTTTCGGGAAGATCATGTTAGAAAGAACCCATTCCGGTATTAGTTTTGACTGGGCGGTTCAGTTGTTTATGTCCAACGGGAGGACAACAAGAGCCACAAGAGGCCGGTCATGTTACCAGCAACACTGAGAGCTCCTTGTAAGGGTCGAGCCAGTGCCCAGAAGTTAGGCACTACTTGTCTCCTCCATAGACCAAGGGGCAGAGAGGTTTAGGGGAAGTGACACAAGGGCCTGGAGAGGAAGGCAGGGCCAGGCCACACAGGGCCTGAAAGACCCTGCTAACAGAGTTGAACTTTATTCTCAAAGCAAGGGGAAACAGAGGAGTGGTGCACTTAAACCTGGGTGTCAAGGACTGGAGGGTCCGAGATTTATGCTACTTGAAAGCTCACAACGTGCTCTGACTGGAGTGGCTCAGCTGGCCCGGCCTCGACCCGCAAACTTTGAAAGCTTGCTGTTTGCACATTCAGTCCTCAGTCAGGGCGCATGCAGGAGGTGTGCAAGAGATGGATGTCTCTCTCTCACACTGACATTTCTCTCCATCTCTTTCTTCCCCTGTTTCCTGCTCTGTAAAAATAGATAGATAGGTGATGATAGATAGATAGATAGATAGATAGATAGATAGATAGATAGATAGAAAAATCTCTTCTGAACAAGAAAGCTTACAAGTTAATTTGCCACAGGTCGACGAAAGCTGACAGAAGACACAGAACTCCTGGGTGAGAGACAAAGGACTTTATTACTGACATCGGAAGCAGTAGCCAGAACACCATGTTTGTACCGGTTGTACCAGTTCCCTGAGAGCCCTGGGGACAAGGAAGGTAGATTTACCTGGATGCCCATGCTCACAGAGGGTCCAGAGGGTCGTGACGCAGGAAGGGAACCTCGAGCTTGGGAGATTTGCTGCTTTGATAGTGAGCTGAAGCAATCCTGCTCTTTGAGGGTAGAATCCCACACCCCAGGATTGCTCAATCCAAATTGAACTCTGAGAAACCTCCCGGGTAAAGTGATTTAGGGCTTTGAATTCTTGGCATACCCAGAAAAAACATGAAGGAACATGCAGGGCCCATAGTGGATTTCCTCTCCCAACACAGTTTTTTTAAAGGTCAACGTTGGAGAACTGGCTCACCACATGGAGAAAATGAACTCTGAATCTGCCTACACTCACTATGAATCATCCCCATCAGCTCACAAACACGCCATAATTTCTCCCGTGTTGACCCCTGCGTTCCCCTCCAGCTACTGGCCCACCCCGTCAGCCTATTCATGGGCAGGGGGAATGTAACACACCCTGGGATAACTCCGACGACAAGAGTGTGTATAGGGACGACAGCACTTTGGTGAGTGAAAGAAGAGTCACTCCACCTCATGAGGAAGGAAGGAAGGAAGGACAGGGGGAGGCAAGGAGGATGGTGTTCTGGGCTGGTGACATAGACGATGCTGTACCTACGAGCACTGGTGCTCTATAAAAGCATGAAAACGGCACCCCAAGAGGTGGTTCTGTATGTGGACAGTGTGGGCCTGGTGTAAAGCAGATGGTGCCCAGAAGAGAGGCACGAACCCACCTATCAACATCCAGGCTACCTCTTAGACAAAGGCTCACCCTGCATTTTCTATGGGAGATGGATCACCCTGGTGTACTTGGTTGCCATGGGAACTCAGGTACATGCCAGCTTCTGTGAACCCCATGTGTCTCACCAGAACCAACTATACCCGAGATGGATTCAAAAGGGTTTTGTTCTGAACTCGCCGATGTCATCTGCAGATGGGTGAACAGCTGGCATATTTGGGCTTTAGGGATCAAAATGGGACACAATTTCTTCATCGAACTCTAGGAGGATTACCCCTGTCTGATCTGTTTAGCGCATGCTTCTCCCCGTTGTGATGTTTGCCTGTCTTCATCATATCACCTTTACACTCTTTGAATAGAGTAGTTAACGATTACAATTCTGATATAATATTTACTGATTGTTAATTGGCAACTTCCTACACATTACCATCTCATTAATGATTTAATAAATTAATATTCAACACGGAATAATTGGTTACACTGTGCCAGATGCTATGCTAAGCACTTTACATACAAAATCTCGTGGAAGCTTCACCAAAAAAGCCATGGGGTTTCATTTTGTTTTCTTTTCTTTTCTTTTGCTTTATTTCCTAAATCTGTATTCTGCAGACAAGGAGACCGAAGCCCTAGGCAAGTTCACTAATGGCACACAGGCCGGCTATGGCAGCGGGTTAAAGGCCTGCAACTAGTATAGTCCCACAAGGCCCATGGTGGCGCCGGGTCCCTGGGCTTGGGGGTTAATGTTGCCTCCTTGAAATCCTTAAGCTTTTTTCTTTGAATCTGTGCTTTCCAAGTGCTGCCTGATGGGACGGTGGGGTATGTGCAGAGAGCCTCAGCTCCCCTGCGGCCTGGCCTCACCAGCTCTCCACCTCACTGGGGCAGGTTTTCTGCTGCTCACTCCCCCACCCGCCCACCCACTCACACTCACTCCCCTTCCTCTCTTGCCCATGTGACTGCTGCTGTACTTCACCCTCTGGGGGGGCCTGGGTGTGGTGCAGGAAAGGTCAGGCTTCGGAGTGCAGGGTCATGGGGTGGGGCACCTGGCCACCTTCCAGGCCCTTCACGGCATTCATTCCACAGCTCCTACAAAACACCATGACTGGTCGAAAGAGTAACTGTGGAGGAAAGGGAAGAAAGAGCTTTTCCCTGCTTTTTGAATGGGAAACCCCACCTTTCCACTTTGTAACAGGCTCCTCATTATGTAGTAACACCTGAATGGTAGAGAAGGCCACAAATTCAGAATGCATAGCTCCAAAGCCTGTTGCTGCGTTTTCTTTTCCCTTTTGGCCTGTAAGGAAAAGAAGAAGATTGAATAGCTGACACATACACCCATGGAATAAAATTCAAAAGTGTCTCCCTGGCCGGCGTGGCTCAGTTGCTTGAGCGTTGTCCCGCAAGGCCAGGGGTCGCTGGTCCGATTCCCGGTCAGGGCACATGCCCGGATTGCGGGCCTGGTCCCCCGCTGCGGGTGTGCCAGGTGTAGCCCATCGATGTTCCTCTCTCACATCGACGTTTCTCTCCCTCTCTTTCGCCCTCCCTTCCCCTCTCTCTGAAAATAAAGAAATAGAATCTTTCAAAATATCCAAAAGTTTCAAAGCATCCAAATAAGCAACCACGCTTGTCCACCAGGCTCTTCTACAGCCTTCCTGGCAGAGGTACGTTATGCATATACAAGCACAGATGTATATCCCAGTCACTCCACTTCGCATACAAATGGATACATACCAAACCGCTTCCTGGACCTTCCTTTTTTCCTTTCTCACGTATCTTGGACACCTTTCTGTGTGACCACAGTGAGAGCAAAAGTTAGAGAATGCCTGTCATACCATTGTTTTAAGTGCTTTACTGTAACCGTCATCCTGCCAGAGAAGTGACACGATCCTCATTTATTGATGAGGAAACTAAAACATATGGAATTTAAACAGCCTTCCGAAGGTAACATGGCTAAAAGTGGAAAGAACCAGGACTGAACCTGTGCAGTGTCGTTCCCGAATGCACCCTCCACCCCCAAGCTAAAAGCATTCTAGCTTTTTAAGTAGCTGCCTGATGTCCTCTCTTCTGGGTGTATCTTCTTTTCTTTATTTAGCCAGTTTGCTACTGATGGACACTTGTGGCTTTTGCAATCTTATGTTATTACAGGCAATAATAACGTAATTGGTATTATCCAGTTGCATCGACTAAGCTTATATATAGCTTCACTCCACACACGTGCAAGTGCAGCCCATGGATCAATTCATGGCAGTTGGATTTCTGGATCAAAGGGTAAAAGCACACATAAGTTTGACAGATAATGCCCTCCCTAGACACTCTATCGGATTACGCCGGCACTCACAGTGCAGGAAGGGCTCTGTTTCCCCACATCCTCGCCAAAACGGTGTATTTCAAATGTTGGCATATTTGGCAATGCAGAGATAATGGATGGCCTCTTCTTGTAGTTAAAATACGCACCTCTTTTACTATGAGTAAGGCTGGGGAGTTTTAAAACTTATTTAGGGGCATTTCGTATTTTCCCTCCTGGGAACACATTTGCCATGCCAGTGGTGGAGACTGACTGCCTCTTCTCCGAATCCGTTCCCCTTCCCTCCCGGGAGTTTCCCAGCCCTCCAGCTGGTAATTGTGGCCAGTGGACTGAGTCCTGGCCAAGGGAAAGTGGGCCTAACTGATGTACAGCACTGACCAGCGTGACTCCTAAAAGCCTCCCGTGGGATCCTCCTATTCTCTTTCTTCTCCCATCTTCTGACACAGTGTCCAGACTCAGAGTGAACTGTGAAGCCAAATGCGGAAGGGGGCAGAGCTTCCGTCAGTCTGGCCCCCGAGTTATTTCGGAAAGCAGAGCCAAACCTCCCAACCCTGCTTCCTTTTGGGTTGTACGTGGGCAAAAACCATTTCTAAAGCGTCAGACCGCTCAGATTTGGGAGTTCATCTGTTAACAGCAGCTAGTGTCATCACAAACAGTAGGAGGCCTTTGTTCCCTCTTTCACAAACTGGTCAACAGGGGACTATTTTCTTTTTGGGGAAATTAGCCCTTTGTCTGTGATATAGGTAGCAAATGCTTTTTAAACTTTGCCTTTTGAGTTTTACCTTTACTTTAGACAGATTTAGCTTGCCGAATGTCTTTTGAGTCTTCGTGTACTCAAATTGACCTCCTGGTCCTTTTACGAATTCTCAGTTTGTGACGTACCTAGAAAAACCCTGTCCACTCCAAAAGAATACCTAGAGGGCCTAGGAGAGTCTCTACTGGTCCTGTTTTCCTAAACGTTGTTTCATTGTGAATGAATGATGACTTTTCACAAAATATGTTCCAGTTGAGTTCAGTATGTTTCAATATGTTCACAATATAATCAACTGTGGTGATTATGCTTAGCTCCCCCCCACCGTCCTCCATCTGTTCAGGTGGTGAATCATATTGGCTTATTTTCTGTTGGATGTTAAACCAATCTTGCTTTCCTGGGATAAATGCAAGTTGGTCATGATATGGTATCGCTTGTACAAATTGCTAGGCTTTTTTTTTTTTTTTTTTTGCAAGTATGGTGCTTAGGATAGTTTCCTCTGTGTTTGTGAGACAAGCATGTTTGTGAATTACTATTCTCAGGATTTCCTGTCTAGTTTTGGCACCAAACTTTTGCTTCATTAAACACAACAGGGTAGCGTACCCTGTATCTCTAGTCTCTGAAACGTTTGTGTAATGCTGGAATTACCTCGTATTGGATTATTGACAGAACTCATTTATGAAGCTACCTGGGACTAGATTTTGGTGAAAATTACTGAATTGTTGATTCTGCTTATTTCATATTTGTAGGTCGAGTCATGTTTTTACATCTTCTACTCTCAGTTTTATTAAGTTGTATTTTCTTGTGTTTTCACTCTTAATTTTCAAATTCATTGGCATAAATTTCTCAAGTGATGTCATCTCTTTTGATTCCTAGTATTTGTAATTTGTGCCTTTACTCCTTTTCCTTTTTTAGTATCACCGGAGATTTATTCATTTTTCTGAGTTTTCAATGGATCATTGAAATGCTTTTTTAAAATGCTCTATTCTAAATTTGTTTTCTCTTTGATTTTTTTTTGTGTTTATGCTTAGTGATTATTTTCATTTCTTTGTGTTTATCTTGTTACTCCTCATATGAATGCTTCATTCATTTTCAACCATTCTTCTTTTTTTAAAAGTTTTATTTATTTTTAGAGAGAGGGTAAGAATGAGAGGGATAGAAAGATCGATGTGCAATTCGTTGCCTCTTACACACACCCAATGAGGCCTGGTCCACAACCCAGGCATGTGCCCTGACCAGAATCAAAGGGTGATCTTTCGGTTTGTAGGCCGGTACTCAGTCCACTAAGCTACACCAGCTAGGGCCAACCATTCTTCTTTTTTCATACATGCATTTATGAATATAAATTATCAGCAAAGGCAGCTGTTTTCACAAGCTTGGTCTGTAACATTTCCATGGCCACCTGATTTAATGTATTTTATATTTACATCCAAATGATGCAATGTCAAGCTAAAATGGAAGCTGATTTACTTCCAGTTTGTTCATTATGACTTGAAGGGTGTTTGCTGGAGGGTGTACCTCTTATAAAATGGGCGTGACGTGAGCGTTGGCCTGCGAACCAAAGTGTCGTTGGTCCGATTCCCCTGTCAGGGCACATGCCAGGGTTGCTGGCCAGGTCTCCAGTAGGGGGCGCGTGATAGGCAACCACACACTGCAGTTTCTCTCCTTGTCTTTCTTCTTCCCTTCTCCTCTGTCTAAAAATAAAATAAATTGAAAAACTAAAGATATATTAAGAAAATTACCAAAAATAAAAAAATAAATAAATAAAATGGGGGTGGCAGTTATCATCACCACTGTTAGCTCTGAGTATTGACACTTTTTTTTCTCTAACAGTGGCACCAAAACACAGTTAACTTTACAACTGTTTGCTTACGTGGAGGGAATTCTAGGAGAAAGGAGTTTTAAGTTCCAGGTTTGTTCTCCGCATTCTGTCTTCTCCTATAAGACCCCGTCATTGGACCCGGTAATTCCTCTGTATCCTCTTAGAACTAAATTGATTTAAAAAATTTTAAGTATATCTTTTGGGCTTTAGAGTTACTTTCAGCAGGTGCACTGACCCTCATAACCCATTAAGTACTGAACATTTATCAGAATTCTAAGCCTGTAATCTCCATGCAGGTGCAGAGTACACTGTGCATCATTTCAATCTATCTCATTCATTTTTTTATTTAGTTCTTCTATGTTCCTATCAATTCTGTGCTGTTATTTTTAATTAAATATTTTACTATTGTTTTATTACAGTTGTCCTAATTTTTCCCTCTTTGCTCCCCTCCACCCATCCCATGCTCCCAGAGTAAATCCCCAGCATGTTGTCCATGCCCATGGGTCATTCATACATGTTCCTTGACTAGGCACTTCCCTTCCTTTGCACCCTTATCCTCCACTTCCCCTCTCTGGTCACTGTCAGTCTGTTCCTTGTTTCCATGCCTCTGGTTCTATTTTGGTCATTTGTTTGTTTTGTTCATTAAGCTCCTCTTATAGGTGAGATCACATGGTAATTGTCTTTCACCAACTGGTTTATTTCACTTAGCAGAATATTCTCCAGTTCTATCCATGTTGTTGAGAAAGGTAGGAGTTCCTTTTTCTTTCTGCTGCATAGTATTCCATTGTGTAAAAGTACCACAGTTTTTTGATCCACTTATTTACTGATGGGCACTTACACTGTTTCCAGCACTTGGTCGTGGTAAATAACACAGCAATGAACATAGGTGTGCATGTATCTTTTCAAACTAGTGTTTTGAGTTTCTTTGGATATACTTTCAGGAATAGAATTGCTGGATCACAAGTAGTTTTATTTTTAATTTCTTTCAGGAAACTCCTCACTGTTTTCCATAATTTCCCTCCTCATTTTTTCATTGGATTTTTTTTTTTACCTCTATACATTTTGAATATTAACCCCTTATCAGATGTCTTATTGGAGAAAATCTTCTCTCATTTAGTAGGTTGCATTTTCATTTTATTGATGGTTTCCTTTGTTGTGCAAAAAGTTTTTAGTTTGATGTAGAACCATTTGTTTATTTTTTCTTTTGTTTCCCTTGCCCAAGGAGGTATATCAGGAAGAAATACCACTAAGAACAATGTCAGAGAGTTTACTGCCTATGTTTTCTTCTAGGAGCTTTATGGTTTCAATTCTTACATTTACATTTTAATCCATTTTGAGTTAATTCATGTATATGGTGTAAGTTGGTGGTCTAGATTCATTTTTTGCATGTATCTGTCCAATTTTCCCAACACCATTTATCAAATAGTCTGTCTTTACCCCATTGTACATCATTATGTTCTTGCCTCTTTTGTCTTAGATTATTTGACCATATAGGCATGGGTTTATTTCTGGGCCCTCTATTCTGTTCCATTGGTCTATGTGTCTGTTTTCATGTCAGTACCATGCTGTTTTAATTACTATAGGTTTGTAGTATAATTTGATATCAGGTAGTGTGAAACCTACAACTTTGTTCTTCTTTCTCATGATTTACTGTGGTTATTTGGGGTCTTTATGGTTCCATATAAAATTTGGAATTATTTGCTCTAGTTCTGTGAAAAACACCATTGATATTTTGATAACAATTGTAGTAAACCTATAGATGGTTTTGGGTAGTATGAACAATTTAATGATGTTAATTCCTCCTATCCATGAGTGCTGTATATGCTTCCATTTATTTGTATCTTTTTCAAATTCTTTCATCAATGTGTTATAACTTTCCAAGTATAGGTATTTTACTTACTTGGTTAAATCTATTCCTAAGTATTTTATTTTTTTGATGCAATTGTAAACGGTTTGTTTCCTTAATTTCCTGGTGGGTCCAGGCTGGCTGCTGACAAAAGAACCTTGGGCAATGTGCAAGTTGAATTGAGCAGGATCTCAGGGAGTTGTCCATGATAATGCAGATTCAGATTTGCCTTGTGGGGGAGGGCTTAACACAGGAAAAAGGGTGCCTGGCAGCCATGTGAGAGGAGGACTCAACACAGAGAGAGTGTCAGCAGCCATGCCTACCATCGTCACCCTAAAGCCACAATACTCAGTTTCTCCCTGTATGTTTCTGATGCCCCCTGAGGCACTGTCCTTCTCCTGGAATCCAAGAGTTTGTGCATGGGCCCTTTAAGAGGACACATGGGTCTCCAGCCACCTTCCTTCTCACCCAGAATATAGAATCTCCACTTATTTTCACAGCCAGATGTTATGTGCGCTCCTCTTCCCAGGACTAGTGTTCTGGGCTGGGGAGCTTGGAATGGGGCTGAGACCCTTTGCTCCTCAGGAGATCTTCTGTAGCCAAACTATTCCTCTGGATTTTCAACTACCATACATGGGTGTGGGACCACCCCAGTTAACATCTCCACCCCTCCGATCAGTCTCCATGTGGCTTCTTCATTATATCCTTAGTCATAGGACTTCTGTTCAGCTAGTCTTCAGATGGTTAACCAGGTTGATTGTTCCATAATTTACTTGTAATTTTGATGCGGTAATTGGAGGGGGTGAGTACAGTGTCTACATGCTCTGCCATCTTGACTGGAATCCTGATGTTGTACTCTCTTGCAATAAAATGTGCCATTCTTTTCTGGCTCATTGTATTCTAATCTTAATTTTTGTCCTATTTGAAGATTGTGACTTATGTTTTTTAAAAAGAAAAATAATTTGCATTTGTCTGGAAAATCAGCCTGCCTAGACTAGGCTATACCATGGTAAGAAACCAACCCAATATGACTTTTCCTCATGGGTTAGTGATGGTTTAACTTCATACCACATTCATTCCAGGATGTAGCTTCCATTTAAGATACGGTTAGTTCTCAAAGTTTTTGATTGGAGGTAAGAGAACCCATTATATAATGTTATTTGAAATAGTTGGAATGATATCTGTCTGTCATATCAATACATGTGAATGGTATAATGGTGACCTATTATAAAGACACTTTCCACTAGAATTACATGTGCCATAGACCAAGATAAGTTGCATGGACATGTCTGAGTACAACAGGGATATACAGTACTCCCACTAGGGAAAGTCACAAGGGTGTAGTGGTGAGCATTTTATAGAATAATATAAAATGCAACTTTTGGTATAGTTCATTCTTTTCAATGTTAATCCTTCAACATTTATAAATCAGTTGTATAGATCTGTCTTTGGGAATTCAGCACACACCTGAGGTTTATTCTACAATTCAAAGAGAAATAGTGTTATCAATTCCAGACAGTAGAGTGTTGAAGTTTCCAATTATAATCGGGCATTTTCTTATTATTCCTTTCAGTTCTATCATTTTCGTTTCACGTATTTTCAGGCTTGATTCTGGCTGCATACACATTTAGGATTGTTATGACTTCTTGCTGGATTTACCACATACCATCATGTAATATGCCACCTGTATGTAGTAGTTTTATTGCTCTGAAGTACACAGTCTCTACAGATATAGCCACTCTTGTTTTTTTAAATAATTAATGTTAGCATGATACATTCTTTTCCATCAAGCTACTTTCAATCTTTTCTTGTATTTGGGTCATTTTCATCATTCATGCTCATCTTTGTCTTTAATTGGCGTATTTAGACAGTTTATATTGAAAGAAGATATTCATATGTTAAAACTTTAGCTTATGTTTTCTTTTTAAAAATTTTTTGTTGTTCCTTATATTTTTCATTCGTATGTTTCTTTTTTTCATTCCTGTTAATTATTTGAATGTGTTCTAGTGTTCCATTTCAATTTCTTTCTAGTGTTTTTGAATATACCGCTTGTGTCTTTTTTAGTGGTTGCTTTAAGTACTGTAAGGTACATGATAACCACCATCTACAGTTTTTTTACAAGATTTTATTTATTTATTTTTAGAGAAAGGGAGGGAGAAAGAGGGAGAGAAACATTAATGTGTGGTTGCCGCTCAGGCGCCCCCCCTACTGGAGACCTAGCCTGTGACCCAGACATGTGCCCTGACTGGGAATTGAGCTGGTGACCCTTTGGCTCGCAGGCTGGCGCTCAATCCACTGAGCCACACCAGCCTGGGCTGGTTTTGATGCTTTGTGATTTTGCATGAAGTTAGAATCCTTAATTCCATTTAGGTTCATTTACCCTTCTAACTTTTAAAATAGAATTGTCTCAAGTATTTCCTTTACATACATTTATCATCAAAATGGATGCTATAATTTTTGTTTCAAATATCAAACATAATTTAAGGTGTTCCTGAGAAAATGGATAGTTTATTTTATTTACACCTATTTTTAATCCATTCCATTTATCTTCTTCCCTTCTGTGAAGTCCCAGATTCTTTCCTTTTTGTTTGGAGAGCTCATTTAAGACATTGTCTAAGTATACAGTGGCAAACCACAAATCATTGTAGTTTTCTTTGTTTTGAATATAACTTTAGTCTACCTAATTCTTAAAGGATAGTATCTCCAGATATAAAATTAAGAGTTGTCAGTTTTTATTTTCCTCAAAAACTCAAAAATGATTGTCAAAGGGTGTAAACTTTCAGTCAAATGATGAATAACTTCCGGAAATGTAATGGATGGTATGGTGACTGTAGTTAATTATAGTGTATTGTACCATATGATTTCACTCGTATGTGGAATCTAATGAACAAACTGAACTTACAAGAAAAATGGGGACAGACTCATAGACTGAGAGCAGGCAGACAGCTCTGTGGAGTGTATTAAGGAGTGGAGGGGCTGAGCAAAAAGACTCATGGACATGGAAAGCAAGGTGGTGACTGACAGGAGTGGATATAAGGGGGATAAAGGGTAATGGAAAAATACAATAAAATATGCAGATGATATCTACTTGAAAACATGAAAGAAAAATAATAGTGTATTGTAAATGTGACATTTGCCAGGATAGTAGATCTCACGTGTTCTCAACATACAATATAGGTAATTATGTGAGATAATGGTTGCATTAATTAATTTGATTGTGGTAATCATTTCACTAGGCTTATGAATATTAATTCATCACATTTTACATCCTAAAAAAAACTTGAAAAAATATCATCCCACTCCCTTCTATCCTTTATGCTTGGAGACAAGAAAAGTGAGTGCCACTAGAATTGGTTTTCCCCTATAAATAATATGTCATTTCTGTGCGCTTCATTTCTTGATTGTTTTCTTTGTTTTGATCTTTTAGGAATTCCAGTATCTTGTGTATTCACAAGGATTACTTTGGGTTTATCTTGTTTGGAGTCCACTCATTTCCTTCAATCTGTAGTTTTATGGTTGTTGGGTTTTTTGTTTTTTTCATTAAACATGGGAATTTTTCATCCAGTATTTTTGAATATATTTTAAAGAAAATGACTTTTTTTCAAAGAAATGACATTTTATATCTTATTTTCTGTCTAGGGAACCTCAATATAACTGAAACTACTGCAACATGGTAGCAATATAATTTTTAAAAATAACCTTTACATTTTAAAACAGTTTTAAATATACAGAATTACTGTGAAGAGAGGAAAGTAGAAGGAGTTCTCATAATTTGTATTCTAAACCACAGCATTATACTGATTCTGGTAGGAGAAAACTCTGATATTAATAGTGTTTGGAAAAATATTTTAGAGCCAGCCTTGAGTATTTGTTTTTAAGGAATAAAAATCATGTGTGGGTAATTTCCGCTTTCAGCTATGACTGCGATGAAAGGGCTTGTTGCTGTCTTATCTCAAAGGGGAAAAATTTTTAAAATACGGATACAAGAAAGTAATTCTGCTTGAAGACATCAGGGAATTTCTTCTGTGTCCAAGACAACAGGGTGGAAGAATGTGGAGAGTAGAGAAGCTCACTGAGGGGAGTCCAACAACCTTGTGCTGCTTTTTCCCTCAGGGAATTTGGTTAATCCTAACCTTCCCTGGGTGAAGGGACGTCACTCAATAGGCAAAACACACAGTAAGAGGCAGAGAAAACATCAGTTATTTGGAAAACTTGCAGGACTAGAGAAACAAAACTTGAAGTCAGACTTACAAACCAGTCAATATTAGAGAAGTAAAGATCTTAGGAAGAAGAAAAGCAGGCAGAGAAGAGACCTGCATTGGTTTTCTTCCTTTAGGTAGTTGTCCATACCTAAGCTTCATAGGACATATGACTAGAAGGCTGAACAGGCAATAGGCAAAAGTCTGAACAGATTTTTTAGCAGTCCCATGGTATAGTAGAGTATAAAACTGAGTTCATAACTCACAAAAAAGAGGGCCCCAGTAAATACCTCAAGCTGACATCTGGGACATTTGGAGAGCTGAAGCCTGAGGGGAGGGAGAACCAGAGCCTTCCAAGCCTTAGAAGTCCTGATGCATCCTGAGTACAGCCCAGTCCCTGATTAATATGACTGCAGCTATGCTGGTAGCTTGCCAGAGAGAGGATGAAACTTCTGTGGAGGGAGAAGCATTATCCAGATCCATTCAACTTTGTCCTAAACAGTGCCTGAAATTTAATTCAACCACCAGCTATATATATATAACAGGTTAAGAGAAGGAGAGAGAAAAGAAAATACTAAGAAGACCCCAATATTGGAATGATCAAACATGTGTAGTGAAATAATTAAGGTTAATATGTTCAAGAATATGGATGACAAAATTGAGGTTTCATCAGAAAACTAGAATTTAAATATCAATCACATGGATACACTGAAAAATGGAAAACTGAAACATACAACCAGTGACATTAAGAATTCAACATTTGAGTGTAACAGCATATCGGAAACAGCAGAAGAGAGAGGAAGAGAGAAGAAGGATCTGGGAAAGAAAGGGTAAGCAAAGTGCTGACATTGACAGGTGTATAAGATTTGTTCCTGAGACCTCAGGGATACAACTTCCTCATACAATAGGCAAGGACAGGTTATGGCTTAAGTGGCAGCTAATACCTATGGAACCCTTGGTGTGTACTGGACACTCTGCCTGGGCTCTGCAATCTTCACCCAAAGACAGACTAAGGTACCTCTTTGAAATGGTTCCATCTGGTCTTCAGGAGACACCTTGGCCTCTTGATCAAAAAGTCTTAATGAATTTTTCAAATTGTTTTAATGGTGGTCAAATACATATGACATGCAATTTGCCACTTTAACCACTTTTAGGTGTACAATTCAGTGACATTAGAGTCACAACATCATGCAACCATCACCACTATTTCAAAACTTTTTCATTACCCTGAATAGAGAGCCGTAACCATTGAAAAATAATTCCTCCTTTCATTCTCTCAACTGCCCCTTGTGTCTTCTAATCTACTTTCTCTCTGTATGAATTTGCCTGTTCTAGACATTTCACATATTTGGAATCATCCACTATTTGTCCATATTTGTCTGGTTCATTTCACTTAGCTAATGTTTTCAAGGTTAACCATCTGGTGGCATGTGCCCTAATCACACTTTAAAGGGTATAAATAACAAGATTTTCATAATCATTTGGGTTGATAAGAAAAACTCAAAACCAAGTTTTTTAAAAGTATATTTCATTGATAACGCTATTACAGTTGTCCCATTTTTTCTCCCCGTTATCACCGTACATCCTGCTCCCTCCTCTCATCAGCATTCTGCCTCCCCCTGCTCCTGCATTAGTTCATGTCCATGGGTCATACACATAAGCTCTTTGGTTTCTCCATTTCCTATACTATTCTTAACTTCCCCCTGTCTATTTTGTATCTACCATTTATGCTCTTTATTCCCTGTACCCTTTCCTCCATTCTCCCCTCTTCCTCCCCGCTGATAATCCTCCATGTGATCTCCATTTCTGTGATTCTGTTCCTGTTTTAGTTTGCTTAGATTGTTTTTTGTTATTGTTTTTTTAGGTTCAGTTGTTGATAGCTGGCAGTTTGTTGTCATTTTACTGTTCATAGTTTTGATCTTTTCCTTAGGTAAGTCCCTTAAACATTTCATATAATAAGGGCTTGGTGATGATGAACTTCTTTAATTTGACCTTATCTGGGAAGTACTTTATCTGCCCTTCCATTCTAAATGATAGCTTTGCTGGATAGAGTAATCTTGGATGTAGGTCCTTGGCTTTCATGACTTTGAATACTCCTTCTAGGTCCTTCTTGCCTGTAAGTTTTCTTTGGAGAAATCAGCTGATAGTATTATGGGAACTCCTTTTGTAGGTAACTCCTTTTCTCTTGCTGCTTTTAAAATTATCTCTTTATCTTTAATCTTGAGTAATGTGATTATGATGTGTCTTGGTGTGTTCCTCCTTGGATCCAGTTTCTTTGGGACTCTCTGATCTTTCTGGACTTCCTAGAAGTCTATTTCCTTCACCAGATTTGGGAAGTCCCATTTTATTATTTTTTTCCAATAAGTTTTCAATTTCTCACTCTTCTTCCTCTCCTTCTGGCATCTGTATGATTTGGATGTTGGAATGTTTAAAGTTGTTCCAGAATTTCCCAAGCCTTTCCTCATTTTTTGGAATTCTTGTTTCTTCATTCTTTTCTGGTTGAAAGTTTATTTCCTCTTTCTGTTCCAAATCACTGATTTGAGTCCCAGTTTCCTTCCCTTCACTGTTGGTACCTTGTATATTTTTCTTTATTTCACTTTGCATAGCCCTCACTTCTTCCTCTACTTTGTGTCCATGCTCAATCATTTCTTTGAGCATCCTGATTACCAGTGTTTTGAACTCTGCATCTGATAGGTTGTCTATCTCCTCCTCACTTCGTTCTTTTTCTGGAGTTTTGATCTGTTCTTTCATTTGGGCCACATTTCTTTGTCTCAGCATGCCTGTTACGTTGTAAAGAGTGGAGCCTTAAGTATTTGCCAGGGCAGGGCAACCCACCTTGCTGCTGTACATTGTGGCACTGTATGTGGGATGTGGGGGAGGGGTCAGAGAGGGAACAACGACACTTGCTTGGCTCTTGACCCACTATCAGTCACTTCCCCCACTACCCACAAGTAAATTGGGCCTTTCTGGTGCTGATTCCCAGGTGGGTGGGTTTGTGTTCATTCTGGGATCCCTTTGTTTTCTCCAACAAACACTCTTGTGAGGCTGGGAGTTTCTCCTGCTACCGCAACCGCCACAGATTTGTATAGCAGAGGTTTTGAGGTTTTATTTCCCTGCCCTGGAACCCTGGGTTGTGTGGCCTGTCTCACTGCCCAATTGTTTCTCATGGCTTATCCGCACCTGAATGTGGGACTGCTGGGTCCACCAGCTGCAGCCTCACCTGGCTGGTCTGTTGCCTTGCCGCGCATCCTCTCCACCCCAGCTGCCTGTCTCTGCCATTCCTACCAGTCTGGATGAATGTTTCTTCTTTAACTTCTTGGTTGCCAGACTTCTATACAGTTCGATTTTCTGGAAGTTCTGGTTGTATTGGGGTTTTTGTTTGTTTGTTTGTTTGCTTAGAGAGAGAGGAAGGGAAGGAGAAAGAGAGCAAGAGAAACATCAATGTATGGTTGCCTCTCACATGCCCCCTATGGAGGATCTGGCCCGCAACCCAGGCATATACCCTGACTGGGAATCGAACCTGTGACCTTTAGGTTTGCAGGCTGGTGCTCAGTCCACTGAGCCACACCAGCCAAGGCCTGTTTTTGGTTTTTAAATTGGTTGCCGTTCTTTTGGTTGTGAGAGGAAGCAAAGTATATCTATCTTTGCCTCCATCTTGGCCGGATGTTCACACTAAAACCAACTTTTACTAGCCCACTGTAGGCATGTGTATAACTCACTCTAACTCTCATGAGTCACCTCTCTGATGTTTTAGGGGAATGTTGAGGCAGAGACCAAGTATGATTGCCCTCTCACTGATAAGCTTGCCAAGTAATAGATGTGATGTGTCTATAAATGAGTGAGTGAGATAGTTTGACTTCTGTGAAATAGAAGAGAATTAAAAGTTTTTCATCACATACCATTTATGTTTTACTCAAGATTAAATTAAGTGAGATATGAAATTATCTAATACTGATTTCTCAAACCACAAAAGGCAAAGTTTCTTTTATTAGTGGATGGATTATTTCAATAGCTGAGCAGAAAAATTGCACAGTCCTCTCCAACCCTCATCAAAGAAACTCGGCCATGTCAGGAGGGGAAGACAAAAAAAGAGGTGTTTTCAGGGTCATTCTTTTTGGACACAGTTTGTTCACCATTTTTCCCCCTGTAGGTGGCTTCTTTCTGACACATACCAAGGGGACTGACAGCAATAGCACCGAGCCACCCTGCTACTTCTCCTTAATTATTTGGGTATCTGAGTGATTTGCTTCATTTGTTGCAAAATAGATTTTATATCTAATAGGTAAGCATGAAACTATTAACAAAATATAATAGAATTAACAAAGAAGGGGCATACTACTGCATATTCTGCTTCCTTGCTCTTATACACCTACAGTACCTACCTTGCAAGCCTTGATTTTTTAGGAAGAGTTTAGTAAGTGTACAATAAGTTTTCAGAGGAAGGACAAAAATGTCACATCTCAACTGGTGGGTAGGGAGAATTATGATGTCTCTATCGATGTTTCACACCACATATGAAAATATTGGTTAAAATTTAATGGTATATTTTTAAAACACCGTAAGACCAGATCCTGAGTTGTTTAATGATTGAAACCGTCCCTTCTTCCCCTCTTTTTCAGAACTTACTCACACAAAAATATCTTGTCAGTCAACAAACAGTATCTTAGCACATGCATCTACTTAACTAGGCAATAGAAATTATTCAATTGGCCAGATCTATATCTCAAGAGATCCAAGTCTTAAAGAATGGAGATTAAGGACAGAGGAGAATTGAGCCACAAGGTTCTGGTATTGAATGCAACATGGTAGGAGACTTAAACTGCTATCATGAAAGAATACTTGCCTCTATGGATGGCAATCTGTTATTGGTATGAAGATGAGCTGTGGGGCATAAAAAGGCTGTCTAAGAACTATCCTTGTCCTGACTGGTGTGGCTCAGTGCGTTGGGTGTTGTCCTACAAACCAGAAGTTTGCTGGTTCGTTCAATTCCTGGTCAGGGCACATACCTGGATTGTGGGCCAGGTCCTCAGCTGGGGGCGTGTGAAAGGCAACCAATTGATGTTTCTCTCACACATTAATGTTTCCCTCCCTTCCTCCTTGTTTCCCCTCTCTCTAAAAATAAATAAGTAAAATCTTTTTTCAAATATATATTTTAAAAAGAACTGTCCATATTTTGGCAAGATCTGAGCTAGGCTCTGCAGAAGCTCATGAGACCAATGCACATCAGACTTATTTCTTATGCACAGGTGATCAGATCTGCTGGCTATGTGATTAGTGTGGCAGCACTTCTGAGTATGGTAAGATTATCAAACCTCACACTTCCTGCATTAGGCCCTGTACTCTTTTTTCAATGCATAACTGAATTCATGTTATTCCAGTTATCACATGTGACACTGTTGTGTCGAATGGATAATGTAGCAGGGCAGGATCAGTTTTGAGCCACTATGTGAGCCCTAAATGTGAAAGTATCATTTATCATCTTATTAGTAGCCAGAATCAAAATATGTCCTCTTCCTTAATTGGAATATGACTAGTACTATGTTGAGAAACTGGTGGAATTCTTTTCCTTCCCTTGTTAATATTTCCCACGTGATTTTGATAAGCCAGACAGGTGGCTGTTATAACCATGGGAGAGGGGTAAAGGAATATGTCATAGAGCCACTAATCAGAACTCCAACTAACCATCTCACCCCTCTTCTGTGAGTCTCTTGTCCCTCATACATAACATGAAGATAATACCAGTTACCTCATTTATAGGGTTGTTGTGAGCCCTAAAGAAGGTAGTAAGTAGCAGTTCTGAAAGTGGTTGGACAGAATATGTGACTCAATCCTGTGAATTTATTTCCTTCTGTCCTTCATCAACCCTTATCCCCTGACTTGTTTTTGACCCTAGAAACTCTGCTACTCCTTTCTCACTGGATTTGTTGATTTTTGACTGACTAGCCTTTCGTACCAATGCCCTATGGTAAGAAAAACTGATTTGGTTCAAAGAAGTAGTATGTCCATTCCCAAAGTGAGACTCAGGATTTCTCCAATCTAGTCATGGCTATCCCATTTCCCTTTGTCAGGTGATGGTTTCCCAGCTTCTTCTATAGCTGAAGGTGCCTGGCCATGAGACCAAGTTCTGCCCAGTTAGATGTATGGGGAAAGTTTTGGGAACTTCTGTGATATATATCATGTTTAAATAAGAAAGAGAGATGTTGGACAAGAGAAGGGTGGTACTTGAAATGTGATAGAGATGCCTGGAGGTTTTGTAGCCTGTATGACAGCCTGAGGTTGTAGTCTCAACCTGCTGAAAACAATGAAATGGGAGGATGGAAGCCATGGTGTCCTTGTGGCATCTTTGCGCAGTTAAATGAAAGAATGTGTGCTTGCAGACTTCTTATCACAAGAAAAAAAATGGTAAGGCTTACTTTGTATAGACTTTTGGCTCCAAACTTCCGTTTAAACTCATTTGAAGTTAACTTTTATAGATACTAATACTGACCCTATATCCAGAAATTCTGATTTTATTATTCTATATTGTGACTTTGGATTTTTACAAAATTTTCTGTTATAAATACTATGAAACTGATGAGTGACAAGTTAAATATAATAAAGAACCCACATGTAAATCCTACCCAACTTTAACAATCATGAGCTCTCAGTCAATTTTATTTCATCTACATTTACTAACTCACCCCTCCAGGCAAACCCCAGACATTTACTTTATCTATTATCTATCTATCTATCTATCATCTATCTATCTATCATCTATCATCTATCTATCATCTCCCTAAAAAGCACTACTTCAGTAATGTAATACAAGCCATTATCATGCCTAAACAATAATTAATAATTTCTTAATATCTTCAATATTTATTCACAGATAATTTTTTCCTTACTCTCTCATAAGTACAATAGTAATGTTTTCACTTTTTCTTTAACTCTGGATCCCATTTAGTCTCATGCATTGCAATTTTTCAATATGCCTGTTAATTCTCCGTAAAATTCACTCTTTTACTCTCCGTTTTTCTTGTGAGAAATTAGTCCTTTGCTCTCTCGAGTCATCCACATGCACAATTTTGCTTATTCCATTTTTATGGCATCATTTAATGCATTCTTTTGTCCCCCGTTTTTCTTGTAAATTGAGATTTAGATCTAGAGTCTTCTCCTGATTCGGTTTTCATATTTGGCAAGAATGTCTCAGAGATAACGTTACATTAGTCCATTAGGAGACACATACTATATGGTTGTCCCTCTTTCTGTAATGGGAGCAGAGATTTATGTTCATTGACTAGAGTGTTTGTGTCATTTGAGGCTTAAAATGGAGATATTTTAATTCTATTTATCTTTCTCCATTTACTAGATGGAATTCTTCAATGAGAAACTTCCCTCACCCACTATTTGGTAACCAATGTTACAGTCAATATGCCAAACACAGGATAATTGTTTCATTATTTGCCTCTGCTTACCTAATTTCAAAATAATAAATTAATTTCTTAGCATTTAATAATGGTGACCATGAGGTCTTTGTTCCTTTAAAGTCGCTATGGGCCCAATAGTGTGTTTAAATCCATTCTAGTTATTATTCTTGCTGACACTCAATTTTTCCTGTCTACACAGCAGTGAGCACAAAGTAGGTGCTCAGTAAATGTATGCTGAAAGTGTGTCAAATAACTGAGTGGGGTGTATTGAAAGCATACTTGGTTGTTTTAGTTTAACACTTTATTTCTGTGTTTGTCCTTCCACCAGATGTTCAAAACTGACATTACCCCCTTTCTATCTTTGGTGTCATTTAAGTATTACTACATTTGAAGATAAAAAAAATCATCTTCATTGTATGTTTCCTTTAATTAATGGGACAAGTGACTCAACTAGACTCATGGATTTGATTATCTTTTGGCTTACAAAATTTATTTCCCCACAGTACCATTAATTTTCACTCAACACTTTTTTTCATGCTCACCAGTGCCATCATCTGCTCTACTTCCAAGAACCTTGCATAGCTCACATTTCCCCTTTCCCTAACATATCCCCTCCTTATCACTATACCAGCGCTCCTATGAAAGTAGTTTCTCAGTAAATCAAGTGTCTTTGCTTCTTCATCTCAATAGTTATTCCAATTATGGCTGTGCATTTTGAAGGCTGAGTGTTTGGGCCTTCAATTTTCCAATTTCTAACATGGGGCTAAGAGCTAAGCTGTCCTTGTACAATGAGTTCCACAAAAGGACATTAGAACATTACAAAACATACAAAGTCTGGGATGTGGAAAACATTTGTACCCATGATTACTTGAATACAGGTTTCTATATAATAAGTGTTGGATTAAATGTAGGGCAATTAGACAACCCTTTGAATTTATTCCATTACTCTGAGAGAACATGGTAATATTTACACAAGGGTTGCTAGGATATACACAGGAATTGGTTGGCCATCATGTTAGTGTGTAGAGATAGTTTTTGCATCTTTCAACCTCCAAATTAGACTACTTTCTGGGAGGGCTACTCTAGCACTTGCCTACCAGGTGACTCATTTCTAGCAAAGTATGTTTCACCAATCTTTTTCATAGCAATTGTGGGTACTGGTGGAAAATGAACAAGGCTGAGTGACTAATGATCCCAGTTTTCAGAGTTCTTCATATTTCCCATATGAATTGTGTATGAATTAGTCTGAAAGCAACAGGATTGTAGTGTCAGCTTTGGTTTTGTAGTTGTATTCTCATCTAGCTCTGGAAACATTGGATGAGTGTGGTGTGGGCATCTGCAGGTAATGGGATCTGCCTTGAAATGGAGAGCCCTGGCTGGTGCAGCTCAGTGGATTGAGTGCTAGCCTGTGAACCAAAGGGTTGCTGGTTTGATTCCCAGTCAGGCCACATGCCTTGGTTGCTGGCCAAGTCCCCAGTAGGGGGTGCTCAAGAGGCAACTACACATTGATGTTTCTCTCCCTCTCTTTCTCTCTCCCTTCCCCTCTCGCTAAAAATAAATAAATAAAATCTTTAAAAAATTAGAGATCTATTTTTTTCCTGTTTAATCTCAAAATTAAGCTATTTTCTGAGAGCGCTATTCCCATACTTGGCTATCAGGCATTTCAGCCCTGACTGAGGCTGCTCTCCCACACCTTACTGTAATTGTGGTGAGCAATAATGTCTGAAAAATGATGAAGCTGCTGATGTGACTTATAATCCAGTCTCTGTGGTTCTTTGTGGCCTCTTTGTATCCTTGCAACTAGCACCCCAGGGTGTAGTGGTAGATGTGGATTCAAACATCGTCTGACAGCCAGAGAAAGCTTTTACTCAGACACTAGGCCCCCTCAATGCAGTTTCTATGGGAGATGATGCATCTCGATTGTGTTGTTGCTATGGTAACTCATGCACTTGACCCAATCTTGTTCAGACTTGACACACCAAAGGCAGCTTTTCCTCAACTGCCAGTACCATCTCCTTCATCAGTTCAGAGTGAGAAAATAGAGCAAACAAAATTATTTTCCCAAAGATATTCACTATCCCAATTAAGTTATTTGGCTTCATAATTTTGAAAGGATTGATTCTGGAATTTTTATTATTGTTAGCATGTGTGTACATATATAAATTATTTGTGTGATGGGAATGTACTGCATGGAGCACATCAAATGATCCCCACTGTTGGAGAAGAAAGTGCCCAGGTCATATATTATTCATGATTGGAATGAACCAAAATAAAGATAGCTAGAGCTTACTGAAAAGTATCTATCTACGAAGCTCTACTCCTTACCTTTACAGGTAGCTCGATTAACACTAGCTTATTATTAAATGTGTAATAAACTTAAAATAATAAATGCATGAGATAATGATGAATGAATCACAGCAGATAAAAACAGAGAACAGACAACCTGATAAGTGAGAAATTGTTTTCAAAAGTAGTTTTAATTTAATTTTCTGTTGCTATGAGTAGATTTGATCATCTTTTCATATATTTAATAGCCATTTGTATGTCCTTAAAAAATTATTTGTTCATATTTTTGCCACTTTATGTAACAGATTTATGGTCTTTTTAACTTGACTTGAAAGAATACTTTGCATTGATTTGGGATATTAGTTTCTTATCGAACATGTATTTTCAAAATATGTTCTCCAAGGTGGTTATTCTATTTTTTGTCTTGTCTTTTTGTTTTGTGTTTTTTTGTCTTTTTGTTTTTGTTTTTTTGTTTTTGTGTTTCGCCACATGAAAATCTTTCTTCTTCATTTGTAGGTAAATTATTTATTAGTTTTTCCTTTGTGTTTGGATTTTGATTCCTTAACAAAAGTCCTTTCCACACCTCCAGATTATTATATAAGCTATTTGTAATCTCTTCTAGTATTAAAGAGCTTCATATTTTACATATAGATTTCTAAACCTTTTGGATACTGTATTTTTATTATATGAATTATGAATTAAATTTTATCTTTTATCAAATGGCTATCGAGTTGTTCTAACAGCATTTATTAAAATGTTTATCTTTTCCCTAGTCATATGGGATGTCAACTTTATCATATAGTAAGTTTCAGTATGTACATGGTTGTATTTCAAATCTCTATTTTGTTTCATTCAAGTGCTAGTACTATATGGTTTTAATTATCAAGACTTCATAGTATGCTTCATTCTTGGTTGGGTTTATTTCCCCTCATTGATAGTTTTTTTCATAGTGTGTTTTAGCTATTCTTCCATGTTTGTTTGTTTTTTCGTCCAAAGGTACTTTAGAATTAATATGTCTTTCTCTAGGAAAAGAAAACAACTTGCTGGTATATTTTTTATTCAGTGCATTTTTTAAAAAAGAAGGAAATCTTACCTTTTGTGACAGCATGGATGGACCTGGAGAGTATTATCTAAGTGAAATAAGCCAGTCAGAGAAAGACAAGTAACATATGATTTCATTTATATGTGGAATCTAATGAACAAAAAATACCTAACAAGAAAAATAGAAACAGACTCATAGATACAGAGAACAGACTGACAGATGTCGGGGAGAGGGAGGATGTGGGGGCTTGGTGAAAAAGATGAAGGGATGAAAGAAACAAGAAAACTCATAGACACAGACAACAGTATGGTGATTAGCAGAGGGAAAGAGGGGTGGGGTATGTAGAACAGGGTAAAGGGGGGATAAATGTTGATGAAAGACTTGACTTTGAATGGTGAACACACAATACAGCATACAGATGATGTATTACAGAATTGCACACCTGAAACCTATATAATTTTATTAACCAATGTCACTCTAAGAAATTCAATAAAAAGAGTTAAAAAGAATGCATTAAATTTGTGCGTTAATTATATCTTAATGATGTTTAGCCTTCCCATCCAAGATCAGAAGTAATTTTCTTATTTACTACAGCTTTCAGGAGTCTTTTCCTCATATAGTTTTTTCACATTTCTTGTCAAGTTTATTCCTAAGAATGTTATCTTACTTGTTGCTGTTATAAATGAGATTTTTCTCTTCCATTATATTTCGTTTCTCATTACTTTTTATATATATAGGGTTGGGCAAAAGTAAGTTTACAGTTGTGAGTATGTGAAAGAGTTTATTCTCATATTATTTATTAATTATTGCATTATTTTCTACATGAACAACTGTGAACCTACTTTTGCCCCACCCTGTTATAGACAATAAAAAGATTTCATAAATTTATGATATACATTGGTATACAAAACTGAGTTTTTTTATCCTTCTAAATTTACCAAATTTTTTATTGTTTGTGTTAATTGCATCAATATATTTCTCAACTTGTCCAAGCGAAATATCATACAATCTACAAATAGAGAGGTTTTTTGCAACTTTTATGCCAATAACTGTTTTTCAGTGTTTGTTTTTAAACTGTATTTGTTAATAGCTCCACCACAAGTTTGAACAGTCAGAGCATGACATACATGCAAAAAATGAAACTCGACCACCAACTTACACCATACACAAAAATAAACCCAAGATGGATAAAAACTTAAATATATCTCGTGACAACATTAAAGCCCTAGAAGAGAACATAGGCAGGAAAATTTAATATATTCCATGCAGAAATATTATCACTGATATGTCCCTTAGAGGAAGGGACATAAAGAATAAACAAATGGGACTTCATCAAATTAGAATGCTGCACTGCTTAAGAAAACATCAGCAAAATGGAAATGGGATCCAACTGTATGTGAAAATGTATTTGCCAATGATACCTTGGACAAGAGTTTGATCTCCAAAATATATAAAGAACTCACACAACTCCACTCCCAGAAGACAAACAACCCAATTAAAAAATGGGCAAAGGACCTGAATAGATACTTTTCCAAGGAGGACATACTCAGGACCCAGAGACATGAAAGGATGCTCAGCATCACTAGCCATGAGAGAGATGCAAATTAAAACCACAGTGAGATATCACTTCACACCAGTCAGAATGGCCATCATTAACAAATCAACAAACAACAAGTGCTGGTGAGGATGTGGAGAAAAGGGAACCCTAGTGTACTGCTGATGGGAATGCAGACTGGTGCAGCCACTGTGGAAAACAGTATGGAATTTCCTCAAAAAACTAAAAATGCAGTTGCCTTTTGACCTGGCAATTCCACTGCTGGGATTATACCCTAAGAATCCTGAAACACCAATTCAAGAGAACCTATGCACCACTATGCTCATAGCAGCACAATTTACAGTAGTCAAGTGTTAGAAACAGCCTAAATGCCCATCAGTAAATGAGTGGATCACAGAATATTTACACAATGGAATACTACTTGGCAGAAAGAAAGAAGGAACTCCTACTCTTTGTGACAACATGGATGGAACTGGAGAGTATTGTGCTAAGTGAAATATGCCAGGTGGTGAAAGACAAATACCATATGATCTCACCCATAAGTGGAACCTAATCAATAAAACAAGCAAGCAAGCAAAATAGAACCAGAGACATGGAAATAAAGAACAAACCAACAGTGACCAGAGGGGAGGGGGGAGGAAGATAATGGGGAAAGAAGGGGAAGGGTAGTTAAGGAACATGTTTAAAGGACCCATGGACAAAGACGACGGTGGGTAGGGGGAGGATGGAATGTGTGAGGGGCGTTGGGCAGGGGAGGGTAGAGTAATGGGGGGAAATGGGGACAACTGTAATTGAACAGTAATAAATTAAATAAGTAATAAAATAAAAACTGGGTGAATATGTCTGCAAAAAGAAATAGTCAGAGCATGTACACTTTCCTTGTCCTTAAAGTTAGCAGGAATGGTTATTGTGTTTCCCATTAGAAATTTTATTATTAAAGTCAACACTTCCTTTGTGTGTGTGTGTATCGAGACCTCTAGATATATACACAAATATTATATATATATATATAGTGTATATATAGGAAGTATTCATGATTTCCTATTTTGCTGAGCTTTTTTATTTTCATTTTATTTTGTTTAGAAATGCTTTCTTTTGGAATGGGTGTTGAATTACATTGAATTCTCTTTCAGGATTTCTAGAGATTTTCATGTGATTTTTTTTCTTCAGACCTATCTTAAGGTGACTTATATTAATAGATTTCCTAATTATTGAATCATCCCTGATTGCCTAGAATAAATATGGTGTTAGATTCTGCCTGCCACTGTTAAATTTAGTAGATTTGTATCAATATTCACAATAGAAATTGTTCTGTAACTTTCTTATATTATAGTGTCTTTTTCAGGTTTTGGTATCAATGTTATAGTCATTGCATAAAAATAATTTGAATTTTTCTTTATTTTTTGTTTTGGAATATTTCATGTAGCATCGGGAGTAATAACTTATATAGTATAGTGATTAGTTGGAGGTTAAGTTTTGGCAAGCTCTTCTGTGAAAATTTTAAGGCCTGCTGCTTTTCTGTGAGAAAGTTCTTTAATAAAATTCCCTATTTTTTTCCTATGGAAATTGGTTTCTTGAAGATCTCCATGTCAACTGGAGTCATTTCTTACAAACTATGTTTTTCCTAGGAAATTATATTTACCATTTAGGTTTCCTTTCCATTTCTAGTGCAAAGAAGTCCTTTGTTATTCAAATTTTCCCTCTGTTTAATAGTTATTTTTCTTTTTTCATTTATTTGTATATCTGTGGTTTGTACTTATTTCTTGATTACATTAACTAATGTTTATTTTAAGAATTCAATATTTTGATTTATTCAGTTCTGTTATTTTTTCTGTTTCTTATATCCTTAATGTTTTCTTTTATCTTTAGCATTGGTTTCTGGTGTTTTCTTGTGGTTTCCTTTGTTTTTTGCCTAACTTTAAGAGTTGAAAATTTAATTCCTTAATTTTATTTTAAAATTTAATTAATATAAACATTTAAGACTATTAAATTTCCTTTAACAACTGCTAAATTATATCCCACATGTTATGATTTGTGAGGTTTCCATTTCCATTTTATTTTCAATGCTGAAATTTGGGTTTGTATTTTCCCTTTCACTCAAGAGCTTTTAATAGAGAGTTTTACAGGACCAGCTCACTTCCACTATGTGACTCTGAGGTCCTTACTAGACTGTTTAAATTTTTCTGACAGAAATGCTTTTTAAAAATTTTACCTTTATTGCATTATGGAAAAAGAATGCTGGTTATGTTATTTCTATTTTACTGGATGTGATGATACTTTCTTTGTGACC
Organism: Mormoops blainvillei; assembly: GCA_004026545.1. Taxonomy (NCBI): domain Eukaryota; kingdom Metazoa; phylum Chordata; class Mammalia; order Chiroptera; family Mormoopidae; genus Mormoops; species Mormoops blainvillei. The sequence continues at coordinate 29,253 of PVJD01010177.1, forward strand.
TGGCATATGGTAGTTTTATGATTATTCCTTATGTGCTTCAGAAGGTATTTTTCTATTTTTTAGTTGTAAAATTTGATGGATATCCAGAAGTTCTACCTTACTGATGATATAGAATGAAGTCTGTTTTTTTTTTTCCCAAGAGGGTGTTTTCTGGGCTACGTTAGAGGGGTAAAAAGGGAAGAGCTTACAGAACGGAAATAGGGAGGAGTGCTTTCATCTGGGGACTGGTACATAGTCAGTGACACAAGATTCTGTTGACAACCATAAGTACTCATATCTTCAATAAATATTTAAAAATGTCTTCCATGACAAGACAGTTTTCATTTAATTCAGGTTTCTTTTTAAAAGGTACAGACAAGTCTAACCACAGCTAAAATCGCTGTCAGTCTCATTGTTACACTGCTTTGATTTTCTTCTAAGCACTTAATTGTCCTCTGTTCATATTTGTTATTTTCTTTAACATCTCTCTTCCTACTAAATTATATACTCTATGGGGGTACAGATTTTTCTATCATATCTACTCTACCCAGAACATTGCTGAGTACATGGTATACTCTAAACAAATGTTTACTATATAATGTATGAACAATACACACTTTGTGCCTTCAGAGAATAAAATATCTGATATAGTAGCAGGCCCAATAATATATTTTAATAGGAAATCAAGAAAATATGATGTCAGTACATTTTTCTAGAACAAAGGACCTGCTTTGTTCTAGCCCTTTTGCTAGCCAATGTGGATGTAGAGATGAACTGTGCACTAGATTATTATGCATTTAGTTCCAGTAACAACAAAAACCCCAAACAGATCAAACAATGATAAAAACCACTAACAACAAGTTAAACCAGTAGTTCTCAATGCTTGCAGGGCCATAGAATCGTGAGATATTTTAAAAGACAAACTTCTTGCAAAATGGAAAATTCTTCTGGAGGAGAATTTGGCAATATCTAGCATATACCTGTTGGCCCATAAATTCCAGTTCTCACAATCAAAGAAGAACTGTGAAAATATGAAAATGTTGTTGATTGCAGAAGTATGTGTTACAACAAAAACTGAAATAATTTCTGCAATGAGTGTTATAACGAAAACTGGAATGATTAGATATTCATGAATAGAGGACTTGAAAAAGAAAAATAATTGATTATGCAGCTATAAAAGGAATGATAACTATTTCTGTATACTAATTTGGAATACTCTCTAGGAAGTATCACCAAGCCAAAAAAATCAAGATGGGCAAAACTGTATAGTACCTAATTACTTATCACACATGGTGAGTATAAATACATATGAAATTATAATCAACAAACTAAAAAAATAATGTGGGAGACAGAAGGTACAGAGTAGGAGGGATGAGAAGGTGGGCTCTACTAAGATGTTGTTTTGTTGGTTTGGCATTGATATTATGTAAATTTTCTACATATTTATAAAAACTAATTAAATAAGACAAAAGCAATAAAAAACAACATAAATCCAATAGAACTTATTGTTTATCCAGTTGGTGGCATTACAACAAAGAAACTATTTTGAATTATTTTAAAATATAGTCATTTGTTCTGTACTTTCTTAGTGGGATATGATCTGAGATCAAAAGAACTAGATGAACATTTTAAATTGTTTTCAGAATCAGTAATTGTAGTTAGTGTTGACATGTTTCTTTTTTTATATATTGTTGATTGTGAATTGTGGGATAACGTTAGTGAATAATTTTGTTAGTGCCATTAGGATCAGGACTTGTGGCTTCAGAGAAAGAATATAAAGATGAAATATTGATGACATAAAGTATATACCCTGGAACCCTGAATTTGAATGGGAAGTATCAGTATAAACTTATATTTTGTTTTAAAATGCATATGTATTTCTTAGTTATGCCCCCTACATGCACTAGAAACCATGATGAACCCACTAGCATGCAATCAAACACCATGGTTTTACTCTTTAAAAAGCATTTTCCACTAAAAAAATAAATCAAGTTTACATGATGAACTAGCTGATTTCAGGAACTGTATAGGTGTGACTTGAACAACTTGATGTACCTGGAAAAAGGAAGGACTGCTAGGGTCATGTAAAAAGGACTCAAAAGCTAATATGAAGAGACTAAATGCCTAAAAGTGGGATGATTTGAGCATCTATAAAAATAATAATTAAATAGATTTAAACACATTGTGTTTAAATAATGTATTCATGGTGATTCTAAAATATACTCTGTAATTACCTTTAAAAGTTCTAGGAAATAAATTCATAATTTGAAACTGGTAAATAGAACGAAAGAATTAAATAATTATCCTTCCATTTGTTTACCTACTGTGTTACCAAATAATTAATGAGGGAAAGATTGTCTTTAGATATGCTTATTTCTAAAAGCTACTTTCAAGTGAATTTGCTTTTTTAAAAGATTTTGTTTATTTTTAGAGAGAGGGGAAGGGAGGGAGAAAGAGAAGGTGAGAAATATCGATGTGAGGGAGAAACATCGATCAGTTTTTTCTCATACCTGTCCTGATAGGGGCCCATACATACAACCCAGGCATGTGCCTTGACCGAAAATTGAACTGGAGACCTTTGGGTTTGTGGGATGATGCCCAACCAACTGAGCCACAACAGTTGGTGCTGAGTTTGCTTTTTCTATGGGAAAATTTTAAGTGTTTATAAGATCTAATAATTACATTCTTGAAACAATTCTTGAACATTTAATAAATCATTTATTTGTAAATTAATAAATTTATGTATGTTAAACCAAAGATTTAGACAAACAAGACTACATTAGTAATGTGTAGGCATGTTGAATGAGACTGACTACTGGTACAGATGTGAATGTTTTACAAGTAGCATAATAATTGCATTAACATACCCTGAACATCAGCATTTTATAATCTCATTTTTATTACCAACTTTCCTCAGAAAGTATCAATTCTAGTTAGTTCTATACTTGAAGTATTACTATGCAGCTAATAAACAGGGCTTTACCTTTTATTTATTTTTCTTTTTAAAATTTAATTTTTTACTGTTCACACTGTTATGGATATCCCTCTTTTCCCCCTTTTTGCCTCCCTCAACCCAGTCCCCACTTACCTTTTATTTTTAAATAGTGATAAGAAGTCTGGAAGTGCTCACATTGGTCCAGGTGCTCAAAGATGCCATAAGAATACCACAGCTTCCATCTTCCTGCTCAACCATTTTCAGCAGGTCGATTCAATGACCACATGCTTGCCTCAACATGAGTGCAACAGGTCCAAGCATGTCTATCACATTCCATGGTGAAGTACCATCATCATCTTCTCTCAAATCTATCCTTCTTATTAAGAAACAGCCTTTTCTATAAAAGTCCCTAACACATTTCCTGTAAACTTTAAAATTGGGCAAAAATGGGCCACATGGCCACCTATAGGTGTAGGGGAGGCTGGAAAAGCCATCAATTGACAACAGGGAATGGGATACCTTTGATTGCATTGGAGAAATCCTGAGGTCCACCTCCTCTCCCAGACCAAACATATAGATTTTTTTAAACAATCAGTTTTTCTTACCACAGGACATTGGTAGGAAAGGCTGTGGGGTCAGCAATAAAAAAATCCAGTGAGAAAGAAGAAGCAGAATTCTAGAGTTAAAGGCAGGCAAGGGTAAAAACTAAATATGCAGTGAAGGGAATAAACTCACAAGGACTGAGACACATACTGTTTCCAGGCACTTTCATACCTGCTACTTTGTTCGACAATCCTATAAACAAGGTAACTGGCATTATCTCCATTTTATGCATCAGTGACCGGAGACTTGTAGAGCAGGGCAAGGCAGCTCATTTAGTGTTCACACTGCATTACTTTACCCCTGTTATGGGTCATAGTCCCTTAACTGGCTTACCAAGATCACTATCAGAAACATAAATAGGGAAAGAACAAGTGGTCCACTATTTGTTCAGCACTGTACTAGGCATATTCTATTTTTCTACTTCCCAGTGGCCATGTCAAGAAGCAGATATATTTTGATTCTGGCCATTTCTCTGATGATGGGATCTTCTGACAGAGATAGGGGTACTAGGGTCACCCAGAGCATAATTTCCTGCTGTTGCAGCTGTTACCAGTATGCACGCTCAGGTCATATGTGTTATCTTGGACCTCACTGACTCAGTTAGGTACTGGTCAATAGTATGGAGCCTCACACCCATACTTGCAGGTTCGTGAGGCTTGGCAATGTCACCATCCTGAGCTGGCTGCCATGCTGCCAGTATTAGCAGCAGTTTTGGCTTCGTCTTAGAGAATGAGCGTGTTGTGCATTAGTCCCCTAGCTGCCTGTCAGCCCTGTTCAGATTTTGCTAGAAAAGCAATTAGGACCTTTCTCATGCCCCTAACTTCTCTCCAGGCCTTGAATACTGTGCCATCCAGACAGGCAAACAGTTCTTCTTGAATTATGTTAACTTTTGGTCACTGCAATGTTTTACTTACCACCAGGATCTTGTGAAGTCACTTCTCATCCATCCTGAATCACCATCCTTTAAGATTAGGGCCTCCTTAGCTAAATTTACTGTCCTTCAAACCCTCTATGTCCCCTTCCCTCCCTTTTTAAAGATTTTATTTATTTCTAGAGAGATGGGAAGGGACGGAGACAGAGAGGGAGAGAAACATCAATGTGGTTGCCTCTTGAGCACTCCCACCTGTGTACCTGGCCTGCAACCCAGGCATGTGCCCTGACTGGAAATTGAACTGGCAACCCTTTGGTTCGCAGGCCAGTGCTCAATCCACTGAGCCACACCAGCCAGGGCTGTGTTCCCTTTTTAAAAGTGGGAAATGTATGCTTGCAGCACATGTTCCCTTTCAGACCAGAGTTCTTTTTGGTTTAGCAGGTACTGAAGAACAGATGGGAATGGAGAGTTCTGTCATTACCATCACTCAGGAGCTAAGTCTTTAGATATTTAAAAGTGTTTAATACATTTTATTTCACCTATTCACTTATACCTTACTCAATTGATAAAAGAAGCTAATGCAGTTTAGAAAGCTAAATAATATGTCATATGAGCATTAATTAAAGCAGGGTGCAAAAAGAAATGGAAAGGTAGAAATCAAACATTAACTTTTAACCCAGGGACCAACAGCTAAACCTGCAGAAGCCATTTGGGGTCGTTAGTCATTTGCCATGTGATAATGTGGTCTTCTTCTGTAAACTTATTGGTGTGGTCAAAGGTCACTGATGGACTGTGGTAGTGCTATAAAAGCAATCTCAGGAAAGAATTAATCTAAGTCTCTGTTAGGGACTAGAGGAAGCCTTTTACCCAGTGCCCCAAATGTGAAAGAAGAGTTATAACTGTGTACATATTGGATACCTGTCATATCAAGTGAGAGATGCAGTAACATGGTTGTGTACAGCAGCTAGACTTGGACAAATTATTTTTTGTTCCTCTCATGCTGAAACTAAAGAATCTTCTCAGTATCCTTTGCTTGGACTTTTGAAGAAGTTCAACTATCAAAAAGAAAATAATCTTTATTAGGGGGCTGAGAAATGCCTGCAAATTATCCGTGCATGTGAATTCTGATTGCTTAATATTAATCTGAATAGAAAATAAGAGGCTTTGCTGAAATCCCTTGTGATTGATGTCTAATTCTGAGAGCCTGAACCTTTCATCCACAGACTTAAAAAAAAACAAACCTATACACATTTTTAAAGGGTAAGTAAAGGAAAAGAGAATCCCCCTAGAATTTAGACAAATTTCCTCTAAAACAATCTGGTATTGAGCTGGGCTCTTTTATGTAAGCAAAGTTTTCTTTTTTTCTTGTTTTCTTATACATGGCATGCTCATACAGTAGGTTCTTCTTTTTTTCCTTTTCCCTTTCCCTTGATTCTGGTGATGCAGTCAACATTAATACACACACATACATGCTCATGTTCTCAAATTCTAAGGCAAGTCACATTCCCCACTCTGTGGAGTTAGTGGTGTCCCCGGTGAAAAACTTTAGATCAAATTTTTCTTCACCCCAGGATCCACTCATGAGTAGATATTGTAACTGAAAACTAGGACATATGGGTTTATGCTAATAGTCTTAACAGAAACTATAGAAAGAATCATACTGAACATAAGAACAGGTACTGGATCAATGAACATATTCAAATACTCAGGCTTTGGTGGAACTTCTGTGGTTGTTGGATAGTTTCTTTTTTAATGGCCATGAACCGGTAACTAATCATCTCCCTGTTGCTAAACAGTTCATTTTAACTAAAATGAACTGAATATTTGTACTACAAAATGTTTATAAGTAAACTTTTAAAAGAGCAAGTTCTTGTATTTTAGTAATCCAGAATTATGGTATTGTGAAAGGAAGGCCTATTTTGAGAAACGGTTTGTCTTTTGAAGACAGGAACAGTGACTATAGTAGATATTAAAAGCACTGGCAATTTGTCCTGGGTACCAGAAAAAGATCCTCAGAGAAATGTGGACATCCACTAGCTTCTACCCAGCCCAATCTTTCCCCTTTCCTTCTAGGGTCTTTGCTGAAGTACAGAATAAGTTGGCCCCTTTCCCTAAACCTCCTCAGATTTGTCTCATAATGACCAGAAAAATAAAAGAAACTTGGGAGAAAAGTTACCAAGAGCCAATAGGTACTTACTGTACAGTACTTAGTGTACTGAGAAAGCCTGAAGTATTAAGTTCATAAGGTATTTACAGCAAGCAATCAGACTTGGGGAGTTTCTACATTATCATGGTTGGCAGGTATTTAAGTTGAAGATCTGAAGACAGTTCAATTAAGTTGGTCTGAATTGGAAGCAACAGTGGACCTCTAAAGGGACACTACTTTGAATGTCCTTGGGAAACCAGTACTGTGTTTGTGAATGGCCATATATTGCAGTATTTAGAGACCACCACCAGACATTAAGAACTATAAAGGAAGGTACTCAGAAGGTTATAAAAAATGTTACCTTGAGTTTATATCTACTTTCCAACAGAGCCAGTGTGGCGTCACAAACCACCTGGATGATGTGCTTCTTATTGAAAAGAATTGGTTTCCAAAGTCTATTCACAAAGATTTATGTCTTGTTCTCTGAAAGGTTTTTTTTTTTAAACACAGTTTAGAGCCCCTGGCAAAGAAATTGCTATACACCTGGCTAATGAGAAAGGCATTTCCGAGGCAGTCTTTGATGGGAAATTATCCAAATTAAATGGAGAAAAAGAGTTCTGTCCTGCCACGTGGCTTTGGCCTATTAGTGAAAGATAGTCATAATAATCCCATTGGTAAATTACTAAAATTGCAAAACAGTAAGATTGATGCAGCATCAGAAATATATTTTTTAATATGTGGCTGCCAGGGAAAAACTTTTAGCAAACACTGGATTAGCCTGTATTTTGTACCAAGTTCAGAGCACAGAGGCAAGAGAAGGAACTCTAAAATAAAGATGAAACTCTTGCCACTGACGTTCTATTATTAAAAGACTGGGTTCAAGACAACAAGGCACATCCCTGTGGATTAGGCTAGCTGCCATACAACCAAATAAAAATCCTCATTTCCCATGTAGGTGCCCTGCACTATCTTTGTTGGATGATCCACAGAACCATGCTACTGATGCCCTGACAAGACCAGTGGTTATCTCTGATAGGCTAGACATCATGGAGTTACATGGGTGCATAAGGGGACCATGGAGAAGGGGATACCACCTTTGCCTCCGCATGGGCCCAGGGTGTTCTGGCAACAGTCTCCACCCCTATTCAATATGCCCAGGAGTGTGAGGAATTATCTCTGCCCATCATTGGGCAGGTGTTTCCACTGGGCCACAATCCACTTACCAAGACTAAATGTTCTTGCAGTTGTTGATAGTTATACAGGTTATAAGGCCACTCTCCTGGCAATAACAGTAGCCACCCCAGGATCCACAGTTGGCGTTTTCCTCAATCTGCTGTTCAGAGATAAGTCCAATATCTATGACCCCAAAAGTGGTTTATAATCTGGTTGTCAAAATGACCTTCCACCTTTCCTACTAACCCCAAGCACTGAAGAAGGGTGGAATGGTCTTTTCATTTCCCAGCTCGGGACCCTCAGTAAATGACTTGCTGCCCTACTGAAAGCACTTATTTTCTAAGTAGTCATGCTCTTTTATTCTGTTGTGTCCCACATCCCAAGTCTCATGTTGTACAAAACAAAGAGGGGTATGTTAAGATGATGGAGTGCAGATAAGAGTCTAGTCAATATATAGTCTGAACCCCCAGGTAAATTGGTAATTTGGCCATGTTCAACATTAGGGGACCTGACAAATGGCATCAGCCTTTCTTTTTTCAAATCACAAGTGGGAAAGTAGAAGAGCTCCTTTGTTGACTGGACTTGGACACAGAAAACAAAGTTCACTGGGAAGAGCCCTAAAATAATTTTTTTCAAAATTAATTTTTTCCTCTAATACGAACCTGTGCATTGTTTGTAAATGCCTGATCTAAAATAGTGAATGGAGAACATTTTTTAAAAGCCCAACAAAATGTATTCAATTACTTCAGAAAGTAAAAAAGCTAATTGCAAAGTATTGTATACAAATTCAGAAAGAATTCAAAAGCATTTCAAATACTAGTAACAGTTTCAAATGGAATATTTTATTCACATGTTACTTGTCTTTTTAACATATACACACACACTGACACACTCTAACTGGTCTGCGTGAACAAGGGTTGTCTAAATATCCTAAGGAAAAATGAAAAATTAAAAAATATATTAATTTTTCATTGTTATACACAATTACATCCACATCACTTACAAAGCTATTACTGATTCTGTCCAATGAAGCAGAATGGTATAGGAAGAGGAAACTTGTGGGTAATTTCATCAGTAAAACAACTGAGATCTCAACATGAGAAAGCTGACAAAACATGAATTTTCGCTGTGAAATTTTTCTTTGCAAAATATGGAGAAAAGTCTGTCAATGGCCAGTAAATAAGAGATGGTGGTGAACTTTTATAGTCAGTTCTCACAGTATTGTGCAGGGGTATCAAGAAAATGGCTCAGTCTTTCTCTGGAACCAGTTTCAGAACTTTTCCAATTGCAATGGTCTTACCCTCATCTCTTAAAGTAAAACGACCCATCTGAGGAAAATCTTTGAATGTCTCAAGACAGATAGTTCCTGCTGTCCTTAAACGAGCAATGCATACTTGATCTTGTTTCACGAAGCGGGGCCGTGTCTTACTTTTTTCTCCAGATTTTTTGTCTACCAAGGAGATTAAGGCCGTTATCTCAACTTCTTCAATACAAGTATGAATATGCAGCACTGCATTATAACCTGGGCAGATGATGGACTTGTGCTCGATAATCACTATCTGAACATCAAATGTGCGTCCAGAATGGCAAAGATTATTAGGGTCACATAGTATGAATCCTGGAAGAATCTCTTCTTCTTCAATTCCCTTCAGTCTGATTTTAAGGTTTTCACCTGGAGCTACATAATCGGTTTCAGCATCATCAGAAAGGATTCCAAGAACTTCCACATTGTGCTTGTTTGGCATCATCACAAGCTGTTGGCCTTTAAAAATGGATCCTGATTCCAGTTTTCCTAGGACCACAGTGCCCATATCCTTGTACTTATCCACAATTGGCAGTCTAATTGGTCCATCAATTGATCTGTTGAAGTTTGGCATGTTATCCAAATACGGAATAAATGGTAATCCAGTGTACCAAGGGCAGAAATCTGATTGCTCTTTAATATTTGCCCCAGTTAGCCCCGAGCAGGGCATAAAGTGAATGTCCTTTTTGGGGCTGAAGCCAACTTTTTTTAAAAAGGGCACCAGTTTTTCTTTACATTCTTCATATCTCTCGCTACTCCAATTTACTGTGGGATCATCCATCTTATTAACAAGTACTATTAAATGTTTTACCCCTGCTGTTTTTGCCAACATAGCATGTTCTCTTGTCTGTCCACCTTTTTCAAAGCCAGTTTCAAACTCTCCTTTCCTGGCAGAAATGACCAGTACAGCCAAATCAGCTTGAGAGGCACCACCAATCATATTTGGGACAAAACTCTTGTGGCCAGGGGCATCTAAAATTGTGAAATGTTTCTTTTCTGTTTCAAAATAGGCGCGACCCACTTCTACTGTTTTACCCTTGTCTCGTTCTTCCTGATTTGTATCTAAGGCCCAGGACAAATACCAAGTTTCTCTGTTTTTTTCTTTAGCTTCTCTTTCATATTTCTCAAGTGTTCTTTTGTCAACCATGCCTGTCAAAAACATTATCTGTCCGCCAATGGTTGACTTGCCAGCATCTACGTGCCCAATAAATACCACATTTACATGCTCTTTTTTAGGAGCACCTGAAGGTAGGACCACAAATTTGGATTTTCTCATTTCCTCTTTCTCCATCACTTCCTGGCCACTTTCTTCTGGGGGCCCTGAATCTCCCAATGAACTACCCCCTGGCTTTGCTTCACTTATTTCTTTATTGTGCTCCCATGACTCCTCTAGAACCATCTCCACCTCTCCATTTTCTACAACAGGTTCTGAAATTTCCATGGTAACGGCTGAATTGGAACCTTCATGCAACACTATCTGTTCCTCTTTGGAATGTTCCACAGGTGCCCCCAGTCCCAGCCTTTTACCTTGTGGGTTGCCTGCACCGGTGTAGGTTTCCTCGATGCTGGTTGTGTCGGCCGGGGAGGTCTGCGGCTGTGCCTGGCCCCGCAGGAAGGAGGGCACGAACTCCGCGGCGTGTACGTTAGGCACGAAGGGTTTGGCGTTAACGTTGAGCTGACGGCTGAAGGCCGCGCTGAGGTGCTCACGCTGGGCCTCTGCCACCAGCGAGGAGGCTGGGTCCCCGCTGGGGGCTGAACCCAGGGCTTCCATGTCCACCTGGTCCCAGCAGTCGGGCGCCGAGTCGCTGCTGCTGCTACCCGTATCCATCATCTAAAGACCTGATGGATGGCGGGGAGGGAGCGGGCTCAGCAGGACAGAAAGAGCGGGCTATGAAGACCGGGGGAAAGCAGCAAGAGCGCAGGGTCAAGGGGTAGCGACACGAACCTTAGTGGCAGCGCGCAGGCAGCTAAGTACCGACACTGCATTCGCAGCTGCGGCGGCGGCAGCAGATATGGCGGCTCAAGCCTCTCCTCTTGTGTGTGAGCGGATCTCCTCCCCCAAACCCCAACCACTTCCGACTCCTCCACCGCCGACCCAGCGCTGGGCATGGATTGACCCCTCGCTGCCATCCGTACGCCTGGCCTCCTTAGTTCTCAGTCATGGGCTAAGTCCAAAAGCGTAATTTTTAAAATGAAAATTTGTAGTTATTTTGTTCACAAGATCTGGGAAGCCAATTTGACCACTTTAATGATCAAATCTAGACAGACACATCTAATTTACAATTCTACTGAAAGATTCAAGTAAAAATAAAAATCCTCATTGAACAAACAGAGGCATGATGTGGGTTAACTACCTAGAAACCCAGCAACAAAAGGAAGAAATTACTGACAGGCGAGGCACTCATGAAATACGCAAAGATGTAGCTGAACCTAGGAAATGCAACTTTAAATCATTCATTAATTTGAAATCCCAGAGGCCTTTTGACTTTCCAGTTTTCAGTGGGCCCCCATAAAGCTTTAAGTTTTGCTGATGGAGTCAACAGTTATAACAAGGACAACAGTTATAGTAAGGACAGGGTTATAACGTTGTTTCATGTTAAGCACTCTGGCTGTCTGTATGGAATAACCTTGTCGTAGTGAAGATGCCCAACCTATACCATTTATGCAGGTGTCTGGACAAAGGCTGGCCTGCTATACTGTGTGGTGCATCACATACACAAGTACTAGACTCAGATCACTTTATTCATTTGACAAACTGTAATCTGGGTGTACCTGCCCCACTCACCAACACCTCCTCAGAATACAGTAGGTCTGCAGGCTTTCCTGCCTCATTCTGGGGACCTGAAACTTTACTCACAGCTGGCAATGGGTTTGCTTTAACAAAGAATCAGCATCATGTTGGAACTTTCTTCAGTTAGTAGCAATGCCATAGGGCTGTGGGTATCAGCCTAATTAAACCAGTTGAGACCTATGAAATGGACAAAATACATAAGACCCTAGCCAATAGAATCTCACTCTTGGAAAGGGATTGTAATATTTGAGCCAAAACCTACAAGAGCTAGATTGTAAATTATCTTAACTTAGGTCAGAGTGAAATAGAAAAAGGGTCCTGGCAAAATACAATTTGCTGGTACAAGATGAAGTCATAGAGTTGGGTAGTAAATAAATCCAACAATGAATCAAATATTATAAAAATTAGTAACTGATTAATAACAAGAATTGTGTTCCCCAGATTTTAAGGGTATGAAAAAAAAAGTCCTATGTCTAACATGCTTGGATCCTGGATGGTTTCATTCTGAGGCTTCCAGTCTTTTATTAGCTCTATGCTGTTTCCAAACTATTAGCTATTGAAACCCCTTCGTTTTTTGCCTTAGGTAATAGCTTAATTATTTGCTGTCACATAAAAAGAATGTGCATACCTATTTCCAATGAATAGGAGTAACTGAGAGGTTGAATCTGCAGAGACCCTTGGACAATACTCTATAAATGTGCTGGAGCCTTTCTTGGACATTCTGTGAACTTGGGATAGACTTAATATCTCTGGGAGAACTTGTCATGGTTTAGGGAATCATGTTCACATAAAATTAGTAATAGCAAGGAAGCAGGAAAGACCTGGGATGTTTCTTTCATCTGGGTTAGTTGCATTGATCATGGCAATATTAACATGACTACTACTTAGCAATATCTCTGTTAAAGAACAGAGAGTGCTTCACTTTTAGAACTTTAAAGGAAAAATGAGAAACAGTGAGTGAATATTTTCATAAGCCATCATCCTTGAGGGTCAGGAGAAAGCAGATCTACTCAAGAGAGAGGAAAATGGACCAGGCTGCGTCCGCTGAGACTAACCTTGGACAAAACTCTTTTACTTTGTGTGATGGAGTGATTGTCTCCAGTTTATCTCCCTAGAACTTTGAAAAAGTTCAACCAGTAAATGACAGAATTCTCTTCACCAAAGGTTTTTTTAAAGTATAGGCAATATCTGGCCAGTATTTAATTTAATAATTTTCCTCTTAAATTTTTATTGTAAAATATAGCACAAATAAAGAAAATCACATAAAACAAAAGTATAGCTTTTTTACGTAGAAGGGAAACACACTTGTACCCACCACCCAAATCAATAATTAGAAATTTACTGGTCAACTCAAAAGGCCTCTCTGAACCCAGTTGAACCACAATCCGCTACATCACCCTTAAATGTCATGTAGCGTCAGGATTTTCTGTATAGTTTTAGCACACAAATGTATACTCACACACTACAACTCAATTTTGCCTACCTTTTTTAATACTGTTAAAAGTTCTCTCATAATCTACATGTTCACTTTTATCATGTCATTTATTCACTGAACAAAGTGGGTGGTGTGACTTGCCCACAACAAATTTTCTACATTCTTGACTTTGCTGATTGTATCTCTATGGTATAGACTCAAATATTACTTTTTACTCTGTATTTCCTGTATATCAATAATTGGACCTATGAGCTTGATTAGATATATATGTAATTTTTAAGCAAGAATACTCAAAGGGAGATTTTGAGTATTTCCATAAAGAGTCTCCTTTTACATTTAACAGCAATTAATGATAATTATGTAAAAACATATCATTACAGGTTGCAAAATGTGATATACTCCTGTGATTCTTCCTTTCTTTATTAACGGGAATACTGCTTTAAAGCAATGTCCCTTCATCAACAATTTTGATACTTTGAGATACCAGTTGTAAAGGAAGTCCTTAATTATTTCTCTTTATTTGATAGTTTTCAAAATAATGGTTTGGTTGCCTATAATCCTTCACAGAGGACAAATAAGGATATTTCAAGAGAATAGTTATGGATTATTGGATTTACATATATTTTGATGTGTTTTAAACAATTTCCCTTATGATAGTTATTGATGTTAAGATGGTCCATCTTTGGCCACTGGAAGCCCCTTCAAGTTGGGTTCTGAATTGTTTTGATAATATCCTAGTAGTCCTTAATGGTTTATTATCTGGTATGACAAAATGTACCAGACCAATTGTATACATTTCTGCCAAACCAGAAATATTGGTTCTCAATGATAATAGGGGATGATGACATTAGAAAATAAAATAAGTATTCATTTGATTTATCTCACCTACACATGTGGTAGTCTCAGTACAACCATCACTGATATGAACAGAGAAAACAGATTTTTAAAAAATAAACTCTCCATATTCTTTATCAGTATGTCATAGTTGAAGTATCTATCTGGTAATAACCCACTTCTGGTGGGTGTTTTCTAGGTGGAGATTATATTTCAATTATTTACTATGAATTCTTTCATTTCATCATTGACCATACCATTCTGTGAAGAATGGTAAACAGTTTTGATAAAAAAATTTTTTTAATTCTCACCTGAGGACATTTTTTTTTTCAGAGAGGAAGGGAGAGAGGAGAGACAAGAGAGAAACATCAATTGGTTGCCTTCTCATATGAATCCTGACCAGGGGGCGAACCTGAAATGTGGGTATGTATGTGCCCTGACTGGAAATCACACCCATGACCTTTCGGTCTATGGGATGACACTTGAACTAACTGAACCACAGTGGCCATGGCAAGAAGGTAATCTAATCACTCTGTTTTACAGATCAGAAATGGATGCTTAGTGAGGCTGAGCGAATTATCTAAGGTCACATAGCTAGTAAAGAGTGGACTTGGTGTTCAAACACAGACAATAAGATTTTAATTCCATACTGGTTTATAGGATCTATTACATACTAAGAAAAAACTGGCAGATTTGGTGGGTTAAAATCACAAATGGGAGAAGAAGGTAAAGTATTAGATTATCTGGAGGGAATTGAAATATGGGTGAATTTAAGAAAGAAAGGATAATTCAGTGAATTTCTTTTATGGGGATTTATGTTGTCTTCCTGAATTAGGAGATTATCCTGTGGAGATTGTGAGGGAGAACTGCAATAAGAAAAATGAAGACTGGGGAAAGATTTAGAATAGAATTTTGCAGTGTGGGAGAGGTGGCTGTCTTAGGAGTAGTAAAATTATTTTCTTTTTAAAAAAATATTTTATCATTCAATTACAGTTGTCCTCCCTTTCCCCTCATTACTCTCCCCTGCCCTGCCCAACCCCCACTCCC
The DNA here is from genome assembly GCA_004026545.1 of Mormoops blainvillei. NCBI lineage: Eukaryota > Metazoa > Chordata > Mammalia > Chiroptera > Mormoopidae > Mormoops > Mormoops blainvillei. The sequence goes on from PVJD01010177.1 coordinate 44,370, forward strand.
ACATTCAATCTCCCCCCATTGTCCTTGTCCATGGGTCCTTTATAAATGTTCCTTGACTTGACCCTTCCTCTTCTTTCCCCGCTATCACCCTCTCCTCTGGTCACTGTCGGTTTGTTCCTTATTTCCATGTCTCTGGTTCTATTTTGCTCACTTGTTTGTTTTGTTCATTAGGTTCCTCTTATAGAATATATCATATGGTGTTTGTCTTTCACTGCCTGGCTTATTGCACTTAGCATAATACTCTCCAGTTCCATCCATGCTGTCAAAAAGGGTAGGAGTTCCTTCTTTCTTTCTGTCATGTAGTATTCCATTTTGTAAATATCCCACAGCTCTGTGATCCACTCCTTTACTGATGGGCACTTAGGCTGTTTCCAGCACTTGGCTGTTGTAAATTGCACTGCTATGAACATTGCGGTGCATAGGTTCTCTTGACTTGGTGTTTCAGGATTCTTAGGGCATAATCCCAGCAGTGGAATTGTTGGGTCAAAAGGCAGTTCCATTTTTAGTTTTTTGAGGAAATTCCATACATTTTTTCACAGTGGCTGCACCAGTCTGCATGCCCACCAACAATGTCCTAGAGTTCCCTTTTCTCCACCACCTTGCCAGCACTTGTTTGTTGATTTGTTAATGGTGGCCATTCTGACATGGTGTGAAGTGATATCTCATTGTGGTTTTAATTTACATCTCCCTGATGGCTAGTGATGCTGAGCATCCTTTCATGTGTCTCTGGGCCCTGTGTATGTCCTCCTTGGAGAAGTGTCTATTCAGGTCCTTTGCCCATTTTTTAATTGGATTGTTTGTCTTGGTGTGGAGTCATGTGAGTCCTTTACATATTTTGGAGCTCAAACCCTTGTCTGAGGTATCATTGGCAAACATATTTTCCCATACGATTGGTTCCCTTTTCATTTTGCTGATGTTTTCTTTAGCCGTGCAGAAGCTTTTTATTTTGATGAAGCTCCATTTTTTTCTTCTTTCCTTTATATTCCTTGCTCTAGGGGACATATCAGTGAAAACATTGCTGCGTGGAATATAAAAGGCATCCAAACTGGAAAGGAGTAAGTAAAACTGTCATTGTGTACAGATGACATGATAGTGTACATAAAAGACCTTATAGACTCCACCAAAAACTACTCAACCTAATAAGTGAATTTGGCAAAACGGAGGAATATAAAGTCAATATTCAGAAATTGAAGGCAAGTCCTGGCTGGTGTAGCTCAGTGGATTGATCGTGGGCCTGCGAACTGAAAGGTCGCTGGTTCGATTCCCCAGTCAGGGCACATGCCTGGGTTGCAGGCCATGTCCCCAGTAGGGGTGCTCAAGAGGCAACCACACATTGATGTTTCTCTCTCTCTCTCTCCCTCCCTTCCCCCTCTCTAAAAATAAATAAATAAATAGTTTTAAAGAATTTTTAAAAAGTAAAAAGAAAGAAATCGAAGGCATTTTTGTACAACAATTTTGAAATATCAGGAAGAGAATTTAGGGGGAAAAAAAATCCCATTTAGCAACAAGAAAAATAAAGCACCTAGGAATAAACCTAACCAAGGAGGTAAAAGACCCGGACTCAGAAAACTACAAAACACTGAAGAAAGAAATTAAGGAAGACACAAATAAATGTAAGCATATACTGTGTTCATGAATTGGAAGAATTAGCATCATCAAAATATCCATACTACCTAAAGCAATTTATAGATTCAACACAATCAGTTTTAAAATTCCAATGACATATTTCATAGATATAGAACAAATATTTCAAAATGTATATGGAACCATAAATGACCTCGAATAGCCTCAGCAATTTTGAGAAAGAAAAACAAAGTAAGAGTGATCATAATACCTGACATCAAACTACATTATAAGGCCACTGTAATCAAAACAGTCTGGTAGTGGCGTAAGGACAGACACATAGATCAATGGAACAAAATAGCCCAGAAATAAACTCATGTCTCTATGGTCAATTAGTATTTGACAAAGGGGGAAAAAACATAAAATGGAGTAAAAATAGCCTCTTCAACAAATGGTGTTGGGAGATTTGGACAGCTACATGGAAAAAAATGTAATTCAACTACCAACTTACACCATACACAAAAATAAACTCAAGATGGACAAAAGACTTAAATATAAGTCGTGACACCATAAAAGTCATAGAGGAGAACATAGGCAGGAAAATTTCAGATATTCAAGTAAAATTATTTTCTTAAGAATTCTAATTAAACAAAAGTAGTTTTGGACTGGAAATTTAACCCCCTTAGGTTTTGAGATTCCCCCTTCCCCCAACATACTCCTAGTATCACTGGGTGACCTGGAGCACAAGCAGAGATTTTTTTCATCCTGGCTTAATGAATAGTAATGTCAGATGGGCTGAAAGGAAAATAACAGGAAAATATCAAGGGGTAGTGAACGCAGGGATGCCATATATTGAGTCCATTGTGACCCACAGTGGCTCTAAAAAACAAAGACCTCATGGTCACCATTATTACATGCTAGGAAATGAATTCATTATTTTGAAATTAGGTAAGCAGAGTCAAATAATGAAAAAATTATCCTGTGTTTGGCATATGAACTGTAACATTGGTTACCAAATAGTGAATTAGAGAAATTTCTCATCAGGGAATAATTCCATCTAATAAATGAAGAATAGGTAGAATTAAAAATCTTCATTTTAGTAGCTTCAAATGATCTAAGCACCAGGGATGACCAGCCCATGGCCCATGGGCTACATGTATCCCAGGATGGCTATGAATGCAGCCCAACACAAAATTGTAAATTTACTTAAAACATTATGAGATTTTTGTGATTATGTATTGCAGTGTATTTAATGTGTGGCCCAAGACAACTTTCCTTCTCCTAGTGTGACCCAGAGATGCCAAAAGGTTGGACATGCCTGCATAAGCAATGAGTACCAATATCTGCTCCTATTACAAAAAGAAAGACATCTGTATAGTATGTGTTTCCTGATGGACTAATGCAACACTATCTCTGAGACATTATTGCCAAAATAAGAAGTCTCTAGATATAAATCTCAATTTACAAGAAAGACATCCAAGTATCTAACTCCCTGTCACAAATGGCAGGATTTTCTTCTTTCTTGTGGCTGAATAGTATTTCATTACATGCCCTTTTATCAAGAAACAGAATCTTCCACAGAAGACACTCACATGTTCCCCATTCACCTCATTGGGCTGAACTGACTCTCATGGCCACCATTAGAAACAACAGAGGCTGGAAAAACCATCACCTAACAAAGGAGAATGTGATAGCCATGAGTGGACTGGGGAAATCTTGATTCACACCCCGGGACTGGACATATTCTTTAAACAAAATCAGTTTTTCTTACCATAAAACATTGTTAGGGAAAGGCTGTTAGGTCAGTAATCAACAAATCTAATGAAACTAAGAAGGAGGACTCCAGGTCAAAAATATAGTCAAAGGTGAGGATTGAATATAAACTAAGAGGGCTAAATTCATAAGGATTGAGCCACATACTGTTTCCAGGCACTTTTGTACCTGCTTGTTCAGTCCACACAATAATCCTTTAATGAGGTAAATACCATCATCTCCATGTCATACAGGAGAGACCAAACAGGAGCAATGAGGTGGCTTCTTGAGGATGTGGATTAGTAGTTCCATGGTGAATTATTTTATGAAAGAGAGAGTAGGTGGGGAGAGGTATAATCGGGGTCAGATCTGTGAACACAACTTGTTCACCATTTCTCCCCTTTGAGTGGCTCCTTTCTGATAGACAACAGGAAGATTAGCTACTCCTCTACTTTGTAATCAATTGAGTATCTGAAAGATTTGTTTCATTTATTGCAAAACACATTATATGACTAAAAGGCAATCATCAAACTATTATAAAGATAAAATTAATACAACTTAATAAAACTGAGAGTAGAAGATGTAAAAACATGACTCGACCTACAAATATGAAATAAGCAGAATCAACAATTCAGTAATTTTCACCAAAATCTAGTCCCAGGTAGCTTCATAAATGAGTTCTGTCAATAATCCAATACGAGGTAATTCCAGCATTACACAAACGTTTCAGAGACTAGAGATACAGGGTACGCTACCCTGTTGTGTTTAATGAAGCAAAAGTTTGGTGCCAAAACTAGACAGGAAATCCTGAGAATAGTAATTCACAAACATGCTTGTCTCACAAACACAGAGGAAACTATCCTAAGCACCATACTTGCAAAAAAAAAAAAAAAAAAAGCCTAGCAATTTGTACAAGCGATACCATATCATGACCAACTTGCATTTATCCCAGGAAAGCAAGATTGGTTTAACATCCAACAGAAAATAAGCCAATATGATTCACCACCTGAACAGATGGAGGACGGTGGGGGGGAGCTAAGCATAATCACCACAGTTGATTATATTGTGAACATATTGAAACATACTGAACTCAACTGGAACATATTTTGTGAAAAGTCATCATTCATTCACGATGAAACAACGTTTAGGAAAACAGGACCAGTAGAGACTCTCCTAGGCCCTCTAGGTATTCTTTTGGAGTGGACAGGGTTTTTCTAGGTACGTCACAAACTGAGAATTCGTAAAAGGACCAGGAGGTCAATTTGAGTACACGAAGACTCAAAAGACATTCGGCAAGCTAAATCTGTCTAAAGTAAAGGGAAAACTCAAAAGGCAAAGTTTAAAAAGCATTTGCTACCTATATCACAGACAAAGGGCTAATTTCCCCAAAAAGAAAATAGTCCCCTGTTGACCAGTTTGTGAAAGAGGGAACAAAGGCCTCCTACTGTTTGTGATGACACTAGCTGCTGTTAACAGATGAACTCCCAAATCTGAGCGGTCTGACGCTTTAGAAATGGTTTTTGCCCACGTACAACCCAAAAGGAAGCAGGGTTGGGAGGTTTGGCTCTGCTTTCCGAAATAACTCGGGGGCCAGACTGACGGAAGCTCTGCCCCCTTCCGCATTTGGCTTCACAGTTCACTCTGAGTTTGGACACTGTGTCAGAAGATGGGAGAAGAAAGAGAATAGGAGGATCCCACGGGAGGCTTTTAGGAGTCACGCTGGTCAGTGCTGTACATCAGTTAGGCCCACTTTCCCTTGGCCAGGACTCAGTCCACTGGCCACAATTACCAGCTGGAGGGCTGGGAAACTCCCGGGAGGGAAGGGGAACGGATTCGGAGAAGAGGCAGTCAGTCTCCACCACTGGCATGGCAAATGTGTTCCCAGGAGGGAAAATACGAAATGCCCCTAAATAAGTTTTAAAACTCCCCAGCCTTACTCATAGTAAAAGAGGTGCGTATTTTAACTACAAGAAGAGGCCATCCATTATCTCTGCATTGCTAAATATGCCAACATTTGAAATACACCGTTTTGGCGAGGATGTGGGGAAACAGAGCCCTTCCTGCACTGTGAGTGCCGGCGTAATCCGATAGAGTGTCTAGGGAGGGCATTATCTGTCAAACTTATGTGTGCTTTTACCCTTTGATCCAGAAATCCAACTGCCATGAATTGATCCATGGGCTGCACTTGCACGTGTGTGGAGTGAAGCTATATATAAGCTTAGTCGATGCAACTGGATAATACCAATTACGTTATTATTGCCTGTAATAACATAAGATTGCAAAAGCCACAAGTGTCCATCAGTAGCAAACTGGCTAAATAAAGAAAAGAAGATACACCCAGAAGAGAGGACATCAGGCAGCTACTTAAAAAGCTAGAATGCTTTTAGCTTGGGGGTGGAGGGTGCATTCGGGAACGACACTGCACAGGTTCAGTCCTGGTTCTTTCCACTTTTAGCCATGTTACCTTCGGAAGGCTGTTTAAATTCCATATGTTTTAGTTTCCTCATCAATAAATGAGGATCGTGTCACTTCTCTGGCAGGATGACGGTTACAGTAAAGCACTTAAAACAATGGTATGACAGGCATTCTCTAACTTTTGCTCTCACTGTGGTCACACAGAAAGGTGTCCAAGATACGTGAGAAAGGAAAAAAGGAAGGTCCAGGAAGCGGTTTGGTATGTATCCATTTGTATGCGAAGTGGAGTGACTGGGATATACATCTGTGCTTGTATATGCATAACGTACCTCTGCCAGGAAGGCTGTAGAAGAGCCTGGTGGACAAGCGTGGTTGCTTATTTGGATGCTTTGAAACTTTTGGATATTTTGAAAGATTCTATTTCTTTATTTTCAGAGAGAGGGGAAGGGAGGGCGAAAGAGAGGGAGAGAAACGTCGATGTGAGAGAGGAACATCGATGGGCTACACCTGGCACACCCGCAGCGGGGGACCAGGCCCGCAATCCGGGCATGTGCCCTGACCGGGAATCGGACCAGCGACCCCTGGCCTTGCGGGACAACGCTCAAGCAACTGAGCCACGCCGGCCAGGGAGACACTTTTGAATTTTATTCCATGGGTGTATGTGTCAGCTATTCAATCTTCTTCTTTTCCTTACAGGCCAAAAGGGAAAAGAAAACGCAGCAACAGGCTTTGGAGCTATGCATTCTGAATTTGTGGCCTTCTCTACCATTCAGGTGTTACTACATAATGAGGAGCCTGTTACAAAGTGGAAAGGTGGGGTTTCCCATTCAAAAAGCAGGGAAAAGCTCTTTCTTCCCTTTCCTCCACAGTTACTCTTTCGACCAGTCATGGTGTTTTGTAGGAGCTGTGGAATGAATGCCGTGAAGGGCCTGGAAGGTGGCCAGGTGCCCCACCCCATGACCCTGCACTCCGAAGCCTGACCTTTCCTGCACCACACCCAGGCCCCCCCAGAGGGTGAAGTACAGCAGCAGTCACATGGGCAAGAGAGGAAGGGGAGTGAGTGTGAGTGGGTGGGCGGGTGGGGGAGTGAGCAGCAGAAAACCTGCCCCAGTGAGGTGGAGAGCTGGTGAGGCCAGGCCGCAGGGGAGCTGAGGCTCTCTGCACATACCCCACCGTCCCATCAGGCAGCACTTGGAAAGCACAGATTCAAAGAAAAGAGGTTAAGGATTTCAAGGAGGCAACATTAACCCCCAAGCCCAGGGACCCGGCGCCACCATGGGCCTTGTGGGACTATACTAGTTGCAGGCCTTTAACCCGCTGCCATAGCCGGCCTGTGTGCCATTAGTGAACTTGCCTAGGGCTTCGGTCTCCTTGTCTGCAGAATACAGATTTAGGAAATAAAGCAAAAGAAAAGAAAAGAAAACAAAATGAAACCTCATGGCTTTTTTGGTGAAGCTTCCACGAGATTTTGTATGTAAAGTGCTTAGCATAGCATCTGGCACAGTGTAACCAATTATTCCGTGTTGAATATTAATTTATTAAATCATTAATGAGATGGTAATGTGTAGGAAGTTGCCAATTAACAATCAGTAAATATTATATCAGAATTGTAATCGTTAACTACTCTATTCAAAGAGTGTAAAGGTGATATGATGAAGACAGGCAAACATCACAACGGGGAGAAGCATGCGCTAAACAGATCAGACAGGGGTAATCCTCCTAGAGTTCGATGAAGAAATTGTGTCCCATTTTGATCCCTAAAGCCCAAATATGCCAGCTGTTCACCCATCTGCAGATGACATCGGCGAGTTCAGAACAAAACCCTTTTGAATCCATCTCGGGTATAGTTGGTTCTGGTGAGACACATGGGGTTCACAGAAGCTGGCATGTACCTGAGTTCCCATGGCAACCAAGTACACCAGGGTGATCCATCTCCCATAGAAAATGCAGGGTGAGCCTTTGTCTAAGAGGTAGCCTGGATGTTGATAGGTGGGTTCGTGCCTCTCTTCTGGGCACCATCTGCTTTACACCAGGCCCACACTGTCCACATACAGAACCACCTCTTGGGGTGCCGTTTTCATGCTTTTATAGAGCACCAGTGCTCGTAGGTACAGCATCGTCTATGTCACCAGCCCAGAACACCATCCTCCTTGCCTCCCCCTGTCCTTCCTTCCTTCCTTCCTCATGAGGTGGAGTGACTCTTCTTTCACTCACCAAAGTGCTGTCGTCCCTATACACACTCTTGTCGTCGGAGTTATCCCAGGGTGTGTTACATTCCCCCTGCCCATGAATAGGCTGACGGGGTGGGCCAGTAGCTGGAGGGGAACGCAGGGGTCAACACGGGAGAAATTATGGCGTGTTTGTGAGCTGATGGGGATGATTCATAGTGAGTGTAGGCAGATTCAGAGTTCATTTTCTCCATGTGGTGAGCCAGTTCTCCAACGTTGACCTTTAAAAAAACTGTGTTGGGAGAGGAAATCCACTATGGGCCCTGCATGTTCCTTCATGTTTTTTCTGGGTATGCCAAGAATTCAAAGCCCTAAATCACTTTACCCGGGAGGTTTCTCAGAGTTCAATTTGGATTGAGCAATCCTGGGGTGTGGGATTCTACCCTCAAAGAGCAGGATTGCTTCAGCTCACTATCAAAGCAGCAAATCTCCCAAGCTCGAGGTTCCCTTCCTGCGTCACGACCCTCTGGACCCTCTGTGAGCATGGGCATCCAGGTAAATCTACCTTCCTTGTCCCCAGGGCTCTCAGGGAACTGGTACAACCGGTACAAACATGGTGTTCTGGCTACTGCTTCCGATGTCAGTAATAAAGTCCTTTGTCTCTCACCCAGGAGTTCTGTGTCTTCTGTCAGCTTTCGTCGACCTGTGGCAAATTAACTTGTAAGCTTTCTTGTTCAGAAGAGATTTTTCTATCTATCTATCTATCTATCTATCTATCTATCTATCTATCTATCATCACCTATCTATCTATTTTTACAGAGCAGGAAACAGGGGAAGAAAGAGATGGAGAGAAATGTCAGTGTGAGAGAGAGACATCCATCTCTTGCACACCTCCTGCATGCGCCCTGACTGAGGACTGAATGTGCAAACAGCAAGCTTTCAAAGTTTGCGGGTCGAGGCCGGGCCAGCTGAGCCACTCCAGTCAGAGCACGTTGTGAGCTTTCAAGTAGCATAAATCTCGGACCCTCCAGTCCTTGACACCCAGGTTTAAGTGCACCACTCCTCTGTTTCCCCTTGCTTTGAGAATAAAGTTCAACTCTGTTAGCAGGGTCTTTCAGGCCCTGTGTGGCCTGGCCCTGCCTTCCTCTCCAGGCCCTTGTGTCACTTCCCCTAAACCTCTCTGCCCCTTGGTCTATGGAGGAGACAAGTAGTGCCTAACTTCTGGGCACTGGCTCGACCCTTACAAGGAGCTCTCAGTGTTGCTGGTAACATGACCGGCCTCTTGTGGCTCTTGTTGTCCTCCCGTTGGACATAAACAACTGAACCGCCCAGTCAAAACTAATACCGGAATGGGTTCTTTCTAACATGATCTTCCCGAAACACAACCACAGTTCCCCATGTCATGCGTTTCTTCACTACAAGGAGTAAACTTTGCAACTCGGTCAACTATCTGTGTATTCCTGGTGCTCTTTGCCTGGAAGGCACTGACATATACAATGTCAGTTGTTCTTTCAGTTTGTCTGGCATGCCAGTTTCTTCCCTGCCACCGGAAGATTGCACATTCTGTTCTCTCTGCCTGGAGCACTGCTCTCCTAACCTTTTAACCTCTCTAACACCTCTGCAGTTAATCAATTAACCCCACAAGTAAGTGTCAGAAGTTTCTCATGTGCCAAGCACTGTGTTACATACAGGGAATGTAGTGGTGAGCACAACCTGACATCGTTCTGTACTATAGCTCCTTTGCTTACAGTTAAGCAGAGAAGGAAATACTCCAACATCACATTAACAAACATATAATTTAAAAATAAGTGCTGTGATAAGCAGCGCGCTTGCGTGAGTTCATGAGAACAGGAACCTAATCTAGACTTGACGGTGGAGGACAATCGAGTGGCACTAAAGCTAAAATCAGAAAGACGTTAATTAATGGCCTGGCAGTCCTGACTCCTGGTGTAGCATGTACAAAGACCCTGATGTCGGAGTAACTTCAATAGGTTTAAGGAGCTTATAACTGTCCATACGACTAGAGTGCAAAGTACACGCAGGAGAGTGGCGTGAGATGGGGAGGCAAAGAAGTATAATGGCCAGGTGTGTGGTTTGTGTATTCAGGCTCCCTGCATTTGGCTCTCAGCTCTCTTGCTTACTAGCTGTGTGATAGGGGGCAAGTTACTGTCCTTCTTTGTGTCTTACCCATACATAGGGGCACGATTCAAACTGCCCGTTGGAGTTCATGATAATTCAGTGATATAATGCCTGTAAAGCACATAGGACCATAAAAACTGACTACAAATGACATTCGATAAGTGTCATGTGTCATTATTATGACTCTAGTGGACCGGCAAGGATAGCAGGGTTGGGACTGGGATGAGATAGCAGTGTTGCAGAATTTAAAACGGTGCTCACTTGCACATTCCCTTGTACTTTGCATTCTAGGTGCCTATCTTGTCCAACCCTACTCTGGGCCTTAGAGACAGAGCAGATCATGCAGTCATGTGAAAAGATTCTGGGTTTTCTACTAATAGCAAGGGTAGATTTTTGAGAATTTCATCCAGGTGCATCGAACGAGGTATGTATGTGACATGTACTAACATTTATTTTGAAAATACCACTTGGACAAATATGGATTGGGGGAAGCCAGAGTCACTGGGGATAGTGACCAGCCCCCCAAAAGTTTAAACAGTCAAAGCATGACAATGATGAGAACATGGACAATAATGGGGGTAGAGAAGATAGAAAGACATGGACAACTTTGATAAATATCTAGGAGTAAACTTTACAGGACTTGGCAATGCATAGCATGTGAAAGGCAAGGGCGAAAGAGGTGACCCTTAGGACGATGCCTAGATTTCTGATGTGTGCCGATGACTAGACCGTGATACCATAGAAAGAGATGATAGCACTGCAAGGCAACCATCTTTAGGAGCAAGAGCACACGTTTGTCTCTGGTAATATGGGGTTTGAGATGTCTTTGAGGCACTCAGTTGAATGTATTCACTGGCAAGTTGGTCAGTCCAGTCTGGAGCTCTGTTGACACTATAGGCTGAGAAATAAAAGTCCTTGGTAGCTCACAGATGGTGGTTAAAGATGGGGGTATCATCGGGATTGCTTCGAGGAAAGCATGGAGTGATGATAAGAGGCCTCAAAACTAAGCTCCAAGAGATTCAGGTGTTTAATACCTAGGCAGAAGAGGATGACCTTACGAAGGAGACGGATAACTTGAGACAAGGTAAGAAGACCACCAGGGGATCGGTGATACTGAAGTCAAAAGGAAATAGTGTTTTGAGGAGGAAAGAGTGCTCCACGGTATCAGAGGAGGGAGGGGGGTCTAGGAATTGCAGATTGGAAATATTTTTTATTGCCCTTAGCAACCAGAGGTCATCGGTCATATAAGTAATGAGTGACAGTGTAGGAAGTGTTAGAGTGAAAGTGACATGTAGGCTGAGAGTTAAGAAGCAGGTGGAATAATGGCAAGAGAGCCATTTCTCCGAGACATCTGGATTTTAAGGGAGGGAGAGAGAACAGGCAATTTGGGGAGGGTTTCATAAGTTCAAGGAAGGGTAATTTAACAAGAGAAT